>VZQC01014894.1:2349159-2421720 GCA_009823505.1 Rhizomys pruinosus | reverse complement strand
AAACAAAAAAAAAAAAAAAAGAGTTCGTAAATTTTAAAAACAGGGGCAGGCCTTCTGGGTCCCATATGCTTCCAGAAAACTCGATGTTGTGCTGTATTAATTGAACCATGAAGCTTTTATTAGTTCCCTTTAAAAATGCTTGCAGCAAAGCTTTTATTAATGCTTGCCCTCAAATTGTTTATACTACTTAGCATTTCCATAATAATTTATATTTCAAAGAACTTTTTGATCATTAGTTAAATCTACTCTACATTTCTATAAGGGAATGCAGCTGTTTAGCAAAATAAAAGCATGAAGGGAAATCCCTCAACTAATTTTTGACCAAGATTTGCCAATGAATAAATGAATAGAATAGGAGGAAACAAATAAAATGTAAGCTCTTGCTACAAACCTTTTGTTTGTATAAATAAACTTTGTTCTCTTGATTCATGTAGGTAGAATAGTTATTATAAGTGTTCCCACAACGAGGAAGAAAAGGGAAATAAGTTATCTTTATACAACACATCTTAAAAACTGATGTTATACAACCTTGCCATGTACCTTCTGAAGCCACCTACGAACCCCCAAAGCCACAGTTTTGCACAATTCTAGGAGGTGTCATCTAAACTGACTCTGTGTTTGGAAAATCCCCATGGATGCATTCTCAACAAAATTATAAGATTGAAATTATATTTCTTAAAATTGAAGGTTATGTCAAAATCATTTTAGAGTTGATGCACATGATTGTTTCATTATTAAATTCAGGATCAAACATCATTTTTGAACTCTTGGGGTCATACTAAAAACCTAATCTGAGTTAATATAGGATTAAGCTTCTCTTAAAAAAAAATGGACTCTAAGAATCTCTTTGCTAACCAGTTACCCCATAAAACTAGGATGGCCTAAAATTAGAGTATACTTATAAGACTCTAGGATTTCCCTCACAAATTATTACCTTCTTTAGGTTCTAATAGCATTAACTACTTTATCTATTTACCATTACAGAGCAAAATGACTGAATTATACTGTAAATTCACAAAAGAGAGACACTGAGGTAGAATTTGATGGTGTGCTTTTTGTTTTCAGAGTCTCTAGATGAGAAACACTAGTGCTTTTAGACAAGTTAAGAGCATTTACAGCAAAGTTGCAATGTAGAACATGATGTACTCTGTCATCCAGTATCCAAATCCCAGCCTCTGGGGTCATGCCATAGGACAGGACACTCTGAGGCAGGCCTCTGGGAATCTGTATTTCGAGCTTGGGTGATTTCCATCATCTGTATGTTTGGAGAATTCTAAGCCTTGAAGTCTTTCCTATTGAAATCTGTCCATTGTTGTAAATAGTATTGCTACTATCATACAGAAGAAATGAATTTCTAGTCACATATTAAAATACTTCAGACACTGAGTGGGCCACAAATTTTACCATTTTTGTCACTCTCTCAAAGGGTTTTGTCCATTGGGTAGAAACTCTGCTTTAGTAGTCTGTGTCCCTGCCTGGTAATATAATAAATACATGCCATAAAATGGACACCTGGAAGTTTTGAGTGAATGAGGTCTGCAAGTGCAGCTGTCAGTGGACCATTGTCAGGACAAGTTTTCCCTCCTAAGTACCCAAAAGAATCCCTCAAACTCTAACTTATAACATTATTGGGGCTGCAAAATTAAAATAAAACCCAACAAATTCTGTGTTCAAAAATCAGCACTTATTGTTTGAGTGAATACATGATCAAGTCAGTAATCATTTTTACTTGACATCAACTGCATTTGAATATGGATGGAGAAAACATGTCTGAAACTGGTGTCTCTGCATAGGAAAAATAAGAATTCACACTATTCCAGGACTGGTTCCCAAGACAAACATAAGGAATCTGAAGCACTATTAAAGAATTTTTGGAACTACTGGAATGAGTCTATTTTTCTTTCTTGTGCACAACTCCTGAGAGCTGTTTATGGAAGAAAACAAAATAAACGGATGAGGATTGCATAAGGCCAATTTAATTCTCTGTTTAGATGGTTTAAAAAGAAAAAGAGAGACATAAGAAAACTACTCTCTGAGTCAAATGATTAAGTAGTATCAGACCAGTGATATACAGCTCCACAAAACAGCTAGAACCACATTAAGAATGGTGTGATGCTTGTGCCAAGAACATTTTCTTTTATCCACAAAGTGCATTCCAGGTCTCTGATTCAAGTTTATTATTTGCAGTAAATCTGGCACATCTCCTAGGATATTTCCAAATTTCAAATTTCATTCATTAATACTTTCTACTTAAAACAACATTGTATGACATTGTTTTCAACCAAGTTAAACCACATACATTTACAAAAAAGAATACACAAGGAAATTTTAGTGACCCTAACGTCAAATGTTCTGCCTTTTATATCTGTTGAACCAGATAACACAAGCTCAATTCTGGTCATAATAAAAACTCTGCAATAACTTCACTACATTCTTTATAATTAATTTAGACTTTTCTATAATGCCAGTTGATATCCTACTAGGAATTTGGAGAAAGGCTGATGAGACAGTAGGATTCAAGAGCAGTTCTTCTGGGTGCAGCACTCCAGAAGGTGAAAATCCTGGAGGTAAAATATTTTTCTTTATGAGCTCTGAATATCATATTGCATTGGCTTTGACCTAGAGAGCGGGGTTACTTTAGGATATCAGCATGCTGCAGGATACAAAGAAATAAATGCTTGCAGAATGACCCAAGCAGAAAACTCTGTTACAATGTATCTGTGACTAATACGAAGTAGCTGACCCTACTCCATCACTCTCCAAACTTGGGTCATACTTGCTTGAAAAGCAACACCCTGTTCCTGGAGGAATGGGTGTTGGCTGTGCTGATCATAGCTGTACATGAGCCACACATATTACTCTGGACTCAGAGGAAGCAGGTGCTGAGATTATTATTAAATATGTATATAGGAAACAGGAGTGGCAGCAAAGAAGGGTGGGGAGGAAAAATATCCTTCCTGTGTGTCAAAGAGAAGGAGGCGGAGTCAACCCACAGGCTAACTCCCAAACCCCACAGCATAATTTAAAAGCAAATAGAAAGGCCATGGGTATGAGTTAGAACCCTGTATCATATCTAATACTTATAACTACAGAAAATTCAATCTAAATGCTCTTTTAGAAATAGAAGAATTAAAGCCCAGTGCTCTACAACAATGCAAATGAAACTAATTACTCAGAAAGCAAACTGGGTTAACAGAAAATTAACTATAGAATGTAAAATTGAAATTTATTACTCTGTCATTGAATCATCAGAAAATAATCTTCCTTCATGATTTTAATTGCTTGATTTGGAACAACATAAAGTAATTTCCCTCTGACAAAGTGTGTCACCAATTTACTGACCAGGCTGTACTGGAGAGCTCATGTTGGGAATAGGAAGGGCAGATGGTTGATGTTGCAAAGTCACAGCTTGCTCTCAGGTGGCAATGGCTGACGAGGAGGGATGGCAGAAGAGAAACCTAGAGTATAAGAAAAACACGGTGTGTAAGATACAGGTAAAATCAGTCACAATAAAATCCAGAGAGCTGGGGCTGGGTCTCAGCTCAGCCACAGCTTAACTTAAGGACTTTGAGAGTTATAGCAACCTCTTAGTTCTCTAAGTCTTTACCTATATAAGAGCAAATCTGGACTAGGGTTACAGCTCAGTGCTAGAGTGCATGCCTAGTATGTATGAAGCCCTGGGTTTGAACCTCAGCAATGAAACAGAAAAAAAGAAGAGCAAATATATGTCTTGCCTCTAGCATAGGAATACTGTGAACACAGAAATAAAATAATCATAATAGAAGGAACCAGTGAGTGAAAAAAAGCATTGCACCTAATTATAGTTCACTTGCAATTTATTATTCCCTGGCTTTTATTACTATAGAAGTTGATCATTATTTTGGAAGTTTTCATATAAATATTTTAACTATCACTTTCAAATATTTACTTGTAGAAGTAGAATATATTGGTGGAAAAAATTAATGGCCTAAAAAAGCAACAATTGGGTCATAAACTCCAAGCAGACAGAAAATCCCCATTGCAGTTTCCACTTCTTGAAATCTTTTGCAATCTGGTTTCTGCTAAAAGCAGCCAGGGCCACTAGAGTGCCACTGACAGGGCACTCAACAGGGTGGACTCCAGACTTAAAAGGAATTTAAGGGACTTTCTGCTTTGAATTTGAATATACTCCCACTTCTAGGCACTTGAGGAAAAGCAATTTGAAAGACATTTCCCTAATAGTTTACTGGAAAGTCAAACTTAAAAAAAAAAAAAAAAGAAGAAACTTTCAAAGTTGCACTTAGTGAGCATCTTACTAAAATAGTATATCCGAGCTGTACTGCTTTCACCCACAGCTGCTGTGACTCTGAGAATCATACATCTCTTTATCTTAAGAAAACCCAACATATTTATTGAGAGCCATTTCCCATCAGTATTTTGAAAGTGTTATTACTATTTTTACCCAGAAGTATAAAGCTGGATATAAATACAGACTTTCTTTGAAGAACGATATAATATCACCAAGAACAACACCTATAATGCTTAAAGCATTTCCAAATAGAAACTCACTATTCGGTTATTAAAGGAACTCAGCAGCACCAGCAGGTCCAGCAGGTCACTTCTCACCCTGTGTGCAGTACTTGCAACCTACTGAGAGTAATAGCTTCAAACAAGAAATGTGTGTAAGAATACTGATGTCATTATTTTACCACCATCATCTAATGAATCTTCCTTCCTATGTCAGTAAGAAAGCAAGATCTCTAGAAAAGGATGAAGAAACAGAGAGCAAAACCCTTTTTATTTATCTCAGAAAGTGGACATTCTGCCACTGACAGCTAAATAAAAAGACCTTGGTCTCAAACTTACCTTAAGAACATCATAGCTTATTTCTTCAGTGTTACAAGGTGCTTTCAACAAGCCCCAGCATTACATTTGATATTTTTTTATTTTATTTAATTAATTAATTTATTTATTTATTTATTTATTTATTGTATGTGTATGAGTGTACTGTCTGCATGTAGGTTTGTGCACCCGTGTTGTGCAATGCCACGGAGGTCAGAAGAGGGTCTCGGATTCCCCTGGAACTGGAGTTCTCCTGGAATTGGAGTTACAGACGGTTCTTAGCCGCCATGTGGGTGCTGGGGATCAAACCTGGGTCCTCTGCAAGAGCAGTTGGTGCTCTTAACCGCTAGGCTATCTCTCCAGCCCCATATTTGATGACATTTTTACAACAGCTAAACTAATAGAAACTTTTTATTCACTCCTTACCACTGCTGCCCCATATGATAGGTGAGAACATCAAGATATTTTCATAATTAAATATAAATAAATAAGAATAAATTTTACTTGGATTTAAATTTATAGACTTATATTAACAAAGATGGATTTGAGATTTTTGTTACTGTCACATTTTTAGACTAGAGTCTGAAACATTTCATACATGTTCTAGATACATTCTTGATTCCCAGGCACAGTCTTCTTTTAAATTAAGAATAACAAGTATTGGCTGAGTATGGTGACACATATATGTGAAAACTGCACTTAGGAAGGCAGAAGTAGAGGAAAACTCAAAGAAAACTCAAACTCAAGCCCAGCCTGACCAATACAAGGAGACTTGGCTTAAAAAAATAAATACGTATAAAAGACTAACATATCACTGAATAAAAACTTCAAAGAATATAAGTGAAAGAGTATTGAAAAGTACCTTCCATCAAGAACAGAGCCTGTATTTTCTCTTTTAATATTTTTCATCTATAATATTCCTTTATACAATTAATAACTTGTTAGCAAAATAACTGAACTTGCCAGATGATAATTATCAGCAGTTTAACCTGGGTGACATCTGCCACTTATTTACACTATTAACGTGCATAACAAATATCCATACCTAGCTGACTTGTGACGAAGTATAGAACTATTGGGTTTTGACTTCAGAATTTGAGTTGAGTGCAGAGCAAACCTGAGATAGAAACAAACATTTGGCTTCCAAATAGTGTTTTTGAAATTTAAACATCTCTCTTTGATATTCAACCTTTTAAACTGCTGCCTAATCCTGACACATTTTTCTAAAATTATAAAAGCCTTATTATGAGAGCACTACTACAAGAAAGTCAGAAGACATTTCTGTGTTGCTTTGCATTAGCTGCCATTTATTGCATTTTCATTTCCAATAAGTCACATTAAGATTAAGTTTTCACTACAAGAGCTGCATACTCTAGTAGAGTCGTTTAAAGAGTTCTCCTGAACTGTTATAGGCACTATCAATCTGGGCAGGCAATGATGTACAACTGCCCTCTGGCCTCAGAAGCAATATCAGCAACCTAATTAACGCATATGTGTGTGTGTGTGTATGTGTGTGTGCATGTGTGTACACATCTGTGAGTGGGTGAATGGCTAGA
Organism: Rhizomys pruinosus; assembly: GCA_009823505.1. NCBI lineage: Eukaryota > Metazoa > Chordata > Mammalia > Rodentia > Spalacidae > Rhizomys > Rhizomys pruinosus. The sequence goes on along the minus strand of VZQC01014894.1, from coordinate 2,415,343 downwards.
CTGGTGGGCCAGCCAACCCCTGAGATCCTCTTGTCTGTGCTACCATGTTCGTTTGGTTTTTTTTTTTTTTACATGGGTGCTGGAGATCCAAATTCAGATTCTCATGTTAGACAGCAAGTCCTCTGTAAACTAGGCCAGCCCCCTAGCTCCTAATCCACACTTTTTAGGGACAAACTGAAATGGAATTTTGCCTGAATTAAGACCATTTTTATCTGTTCAGTGGTCAACACTTATCAAGAAAAATAGGAAATTCACTTTCAAATCTTCCCATACTTCTTTACCCACATGTATTGCAGAACAATAGACTAGAATAGGAAAGCTTTTCTCACACACATTAGTCATTCTTACAATAAGTGTGAATTATGAATAATGTGAAAGGTAGATAAAATAAATAAATAAATAAATAAAGCCCATAGACTACAAATGCAAATTATCAGAGTATATAATAGAAATATGTCTGCTTTCAATTAATAGTTTCAATTAATTAGAACATGAGTTTGCAACAATGCCTAGTGTACACTGAAGGAATCAGCACAGCACAGCAGAACAAACCACTGCTCTGGCTCTCCTGTCTCTTCAGACCTAAGAATTATTATTCTGGCTCTTGACAGCATTCTTCTGAGTCCATTTAAAGAAGAGCATCTCAGGCCAGGTGTGGTGGCACACAACTGGAATCTCAGTACTAGAGAGGCAGAAGCAGGTGGATCTCTGTCAGGTGGAGGCCAGCCTGGACTACATAGTATCAGGCCAGCTGAGGTGACAGGGAGACTCTGTCTCAAAAGATGAAAGACAAAAGAAAGGAAGGAACGGATAGGGAGGGAAGGAAGGAAGGAAGGAAGGAAGGAAGGAAGAGATGGAGGGAGGGAGGGAAGGGAGGGAGGGAGGGAAGGGAGGGAGGGAGGGAGGGAGGGAGGGAGGGAAGGGAAGGGAGGGAGCAAATCATTCACTACAAGGTCAGCTCTCTGCAAGTAAATTGCTGCTACCATATCTAGGACATAAGACAGCAAACAGCCTAAGAACATGATATACTGCAATGCTTTAGCTTATTCACTCACTCATGCAACTAGAAAAAGTGAGCACCAGTACAGTCCATTGCTCTGTCCCACATTACTGTCTGTGATCCACATCATTGTGGCGATCTGTCCACTGGTCTTTTGGCCATTCTACTACATGGCCCGCTCAATAATAACAATGATGAAAAAGGGCAGAACTTTACAAATCACACTGAATACGTAGAGTGCGTTCTCTGATATTTCCAAAGAACATCTCTAACTTCTTATCAGAATAAAAGCTCCGTCTCAGAAGATGGTACGATGAATTCGAAAACTGGGATAAATGGCTACTTCACATACTGCAGCAGAAACTCTCAAGGTCCCCTTCATGTTATTTCAATGCAACTTGATTCCTTTGGGGTTTTATCTATTTTCTAAGCATTAGGTTATAGTTTTCTTCCTTTTCCCTACTGTAGTCAACAGGTACATTTTTGGACAGATGCTACTAAGACAGAATTTTTTATCACCTCTGTGGCTAACAAAATACCCTTTATGTATCTTTAGATTAGTCTTTCTCAGACTCAGACCAAGTTGAAATGCACAGTTCGGTCTACTCAGCTGCAAGTCTTTCTGTTCGAAGATGGAGGTATTAACTCTGATTCCTCTACAAGGCAGGCTTCTTGAGCTGACTCCCTTACCAAATGCACTATGTGGACAGCTTCTGTAGACAGCACAAGGCACAGAAAGATAATTCAGGTCTAGAGTCCTCTTATGTCATAGAACATGAAATCCTACTGTAATTTCACCCTTGGAGAAAGCACTAGAAAACTGTTCTTAATGTCCTACTTAACAGTCCTTTCTGAGTGCAAGCCAGGCACACCATCACACAACATGGAAACCTGAAATTATATTCCGTTTTTCTGTTTCCTTCATTTCCCAAAGGTATAAAGGAAAGCCAGAATGTGGAGCTTTTAAAAATACTTCTTATTGGAGAAATGGCTTGGTGGATTAAATGCTTACTGAGCAAAAATGAGGATGAGAGTTCAAATCCCCAGCACCCACTTAAAAAGCCAGGCAGGTGTGGCAGTGGATCCCAGAGATAAGCTGGCTAGCTAGATTGGATGAACTGCTGAATGCTGGTTTCAGTGAGAGACCCAGCCTCAGGGAATGCGGAGAGTGAGCAAGGAAGGCACATGTACTCAACTGAAGAAGACATGCAGTGTCAACCTCTGAGCTCCACATGAACCACATGCATGTGCATGTGGGCCCACACACACATGTAACCTCACACACACAAATCTTTCCCATCACCAGGCGAGGTGGCTCTCTCCTGTCATCTCGGCCCTAAGGAGTCTGAGACAGGAGAATCACAAATTTAAACCCTGTATGGACTACATGGCGAATTTTAAGCCAGCCTGAGCTGCATAGCAAGAATTTATCTCAAAAAGTAAACAAAAAAAAAAGATGGAAAGAAAATGTTCCTATCTGTCCCCAGCCTTCTTTTCAGTAATACTGCATGGCTCACGTAAACTTTTGTCCAGGTTGGATTTCTGATTAGCCTTCTATCTGATATTCCTGCTTCCAGGGAACATACATGGGAATAATGAGTAAATTTGATGAGACAAAACTTCATAGGTGGTGGTCAAGGTCTTTTGAAATCTATCTCCTTTCTTACTTTCTCCTCTTCACATAAAACCACTCTGGCTCTCCAGGTTATCTGGCATTACTTCTAGAATGAAGCTCAATATAATTTTTAAATTATTTTATTTGGTTTTGTGACTTAATTATGCCTACTGCAAAGCATATTTGAATACCTAAGTAGGTCATTAAAGAATTCCAAGTGGCCATTAGCTCTAGAACCCATGAAGCCAAAGAAGACAGGATAGAAGGACATCTACTCTAGAATCCATGAGGCCAAAGAAGACATGATAGAAGGACATCCACCTGCCAGAAGCTCAACATTCTTTACCACTGTGGCCCAGGCACTGGCCTGCCAGAGCAGACACCAGTGGGCCACCAGTGTGTCTGTGAGAAAGCCCATCAGCTATGAGTTTTGATTACCCCTGTATAAACCATTCATGTTCCCATGCTTCCACACCTCTCTCTGCAGAGGATATTATCACCTTAAGCTCTTTAAGGTGATGATAAAACAAAAAATGTTAATCATCCATTCCAAGTAAAAGGTCAACTTTACTTCAGTGTCTTGTTAGATGGTCACAGTGCATTCAACACCCGTGCCAAGCTCCTATCCATGACATATCCTCTCTTTGGGGATTATACTACATTCATCTCTTAAATCCTTTTATTTAGTACAGGGCCTGATGCCTGGTAGGGGCACAGTAAGTTCTTAATGGATGAATGATGAGAGGAAAGACTCGGTAGTAGACAGTGTTAAAGCACTAGAACACGGTCCTTGATTTGATCAGCAAAAGAAAAATATTTAATTAGACTTTGGGCTGTCATTCAAGAAGAGTAGACTTGATGAGGCTGGTATCCTCATCTTCACGCAGTTTGGGGGCCATGAGGGATGACACATAAGTCACTGCCTGGAAGTCATCCATGAAATGTGTTAAGCAAAGTAGAGTTAACTCCTAGCCTTTTCAATGCAACTGATTTCTCTAACAACTGGAAGGTTTCAGCTTGCTACCTTCTTATCAACTTCAGATATTTTTTCTTCCCAAGAAAAATCAGTCTGTTAACAAACAAGTTCTCAAAATAAAGTGCTAAGCATCAAGACACAGGCAAGTAGAATACAGACTTTTCCAGTCCACCTTTGGTAGTAAAAGAAGGACTGTGTTTGGGATGTTCCAGATGTTCCTAATGTTACCTCTGTTTCCTAAGGAATCCTGGGACTTTGAGTTCCAGGAACTGACCTAGGCAAGAACCACACAAATGTTGCAATCCACAATTTAACCTTCTCTAAGGCCGTAACCCACAACTGGTACTTGGAACCACTGAGCATCCTGACAAAGCCTGGCACACCAGCTCCTCTCTGCTCATCCTCTCTCTAGCCTCTGGAGCAATACTACTGGTTTTAGACCTGTACTGCCCCTGCTGCCCTACTCTCACCTTAGAGCCCAGCTAAGATCAGGAGGATGTGTCACCCAGAGAGTCACCCATCTCACACACTCTGTGCTAACATTTTTTGTGTTTTGAGACAGGGTCTCCCTGTAGCTCCGGCTGTCCTGGAACTCACTCTGTAGACCAGGCTGCCTTGAACTCACAGAGATCCGCATGCCTTTGCCTCCCAAGTGCTAGGACTAAAGGCATGCACCACTACGCCCGGCATTTATTTATTTCTGTATGTGTATCAATGTACTGTCTGCATGCAAGTTTGTGCACCCGTATCGTGCAATGCTGCGGAGGTCAGAAGATGGTGTCGGATTCCCCTGGAACTGGAGTTCTCCTGGAATTGGAGTTTCAGACGGTTCTCAGCCTCCATGTAGGTGCTGGGGATTGAACCCGGGTCCTCTGCAAGAGCGGTCGGCGCTCTTTTTTTTTTTTTTTTTTTATTTTTTTTTATTAATTTAGTTTTTTTGATCTTTGGGTGGCATTTCGTACATTTTTTCCAATTCAGTTCAGGCTGATTCCCTTTGCCTCCCCCCCACCCCACCCCATCCCAGATATGCATTCTCCATAACGTCCTGCATCTTTCTCTCAGTTTTTTTTTTCATTTTAGCTATAAGTGATAATCCAGAGTACAAGCATCCTCATGACAAAACCTTCTGCAGGCTGTTGTGTCCAAAACCCTACAGCCCCACCATCCAGTGGGCCGAGAGAGTGGACTGTTTTACCTCTCATCCACCTGTGCCCCTTTTCTAAGCCTAGGGAACAACCTGCGGAAGAGGGGGCGTGGTAGAATGTAAGGGCTGCGATTGGGGTGAATGGTGAAACTACAGCAATGTAGTCTGGACACTCATTTGATCAACTTGATTGAACAAACAAGCGGTCGGCGCTCTTAACCGCTAGCCCATCTCTCCAGCCCCTGTACTAACATTTTAAAAGGAAATAATAATAATCTCTTTCTAAGACTTTGTGGAGAAGTACTAAAGACAAGCTATACTGTATGTGTAATAGAGGGAACGCAGCTTGGGAGGTTAGTTATGCATATATTTTGCATATTTAAGATAGGATTCAGTAGTCTATACTATAAATATAACTCAATGGTAACATCTAAAAATACATAACATAATCAGAAATGGTCTGCTAGATGTTTCATTTCAAAAAAAAAAAAAAAAAAAGAAATGCTGCCAATTACAGTACCTGCATTGATAAAAATAGATTTTCTAAATAATCCTCTAGTTTTAAAAACATTGGATTTAGCTCCGGGGAATTTAATCCCCAAATTATATCCTAAACAACTTCTATTATAATAAAGATCATTTTATCCAAAGGTTTTACTCCATTGATTTTTCTTGAATGATCACTGAAGGTCCCTCTCTTCAACTTCCTTCCTTGGACAATAGGGAGTCAGTCATCATAATCATCCATTCGAGTTTAAAATGAGACTCACAATGCCCAGAAACTGCAGGATGTACAGGTTGCTTTTCACTGTTTCAGTCATTGCAAAGAGGCTGCTTTAAAAAAAATGAGAGAGAGAGAGAGAGAGAGAGCAAGAGAGAGAGAGAGAGAGAGCTTTGTTACCTGTAAATACACAAGGGACAGAAGTCCAAAATAGAATTGTGAAAGGAAGTAGGAGTGGAAGTGAAGGAACTTGTAACAGACACCTCTGCTGCCTGTACAGCAGGGGGGCTTTGTAACTCACACACTCTAACCTTCGCTGCAGAAAACTGCCCGATCAAACATGCTTAAAAGAACCCAGCTTTCCTGGTCTGCCCACTATATCCCCTATACAGAGGCACCAGCTATGATCAGCAAGCCAAATACAAAAGACCTTTATCCATCATTGTAATTTACAGTGCCATGGATCTCTTTTTCAAACTCCAATATTGTGTACATTATGAGGGGGAAAAAGTTCTGAGAATTCTTTAATGCTGGGACCTACCTCTTGAAGATCTGACAGTACCTCTATACAGCACAGCGCCCCAGTAAAATGTCTCACTAGTTGGGTGGCCTGGAAGTCAATTAACCTCTCTGAGCTTCAGTTGCTTAAACATGAATTATTTAACTTACCAGGTCACAGTGAGGCTTGGAGGAAATAATGTGAAGTAACAGATAAAGAGAAAGTCCTCAAATGCTTGGCTATGATTATCATTAGTGTACAAATTGTGTTTTACTTCAGGCCAAAATCCCTCCCAAGAGCAGAAGTGGCACAGGGCACCTCTCGTGGAATATAGCTCTGCAACACAGCACTGAATCTTTACCTTTCCACAAGGGGGACAAAAGAATCTAATTACTAAAGATTTTTTCTTTGCTGTCTTCCTTTATAAATTTTTACTTATTATTTATTTATGTTTTATGCCTATGAGTGTTTTGCCTATATATATGGAAAATACACCATATCCATGAAATGACCACAGAGGCAAGAAGATAGTAGCAGATCCCCCTGGAACTGCAATTTTTTCAATAAGTCATCATGTGGGTACTGGGAACTAAACCCAGGTCCTCTAAAAGAGCAGCCAGTGCTCTTACCCACTGAGCCATTTCGCCAGACCTCTCACTGTCTTTCTTTTAAAGACAAATGTGTATTAGTGTATTATGAAGGAAAATACTGTGTTATCTTTTGCTTGTGAATATATCATGTTCACTTTAATCTTTGACGTTATCTGAATTTTGAAACACTACTTGAATGTTAATGGAAATAAAAATTAAGAAAGTAACAACTATCATGTTGTAGAAATTTGGAGAAAAAATATAGCCTACTCCCCTCATACAGTATAGATGTTTCCATGAAGAACTGTTTTAACCCTTAACAGACCATCTTGGGAAGTTCAGTAGACCCACTGTCCTGTCTTCTGCTAGTGGCTCTTGCAATTTACGACAGCTAAGACACACCTCCAGACTTGGACAACTATGCTGCTAAGGTGAAGAAATAACAGCACAATTCACAGACAGACAGACAGACAGACACACACACACACACATACACACACACACACACACACACACACACACACGCAAACGAAGCCGAGCTGATTTGAATAGCCAGGGACCTTTCTCAACTAAGACCTACATTGCCACTGATTTCATTTACTCCTCGTCCCTGCATTTGAGACCCTCTTCCGGTTAGGCTGTTCCAGGACTTCCTCCAGTTGAAGAAACTTTATTTTTTTTGCACCAACCCAAAGAACCCAAAATAACAAATGAGCTAAACCAACTCCAGTTACACCACCTTCACCTTCTTGTTGTTTCCAAGCTATTCTATGACTTGATTGTAATTTCATTCCATTCCTCTGTTTTTTTCTAGCCCAAACTTTTCCAGTTTCTGTATACCCTCCCTGTGAACATGTATTGACACCTTACCTAAATATCCTGAAAGCACTAAGATTACAACAAACAAATCATTATATCAGAAATCTTATTCTTTGAACTTCAACCTACCAAGTGGTACTGCCTTTTCTATATGGGCTATGACTTCAGAGATGAGAGTCTCTGGGATAAGACCTCGGAAATTGATTTTTTTTACAAGCATCCATGTGATTACAGCTAAATATAAAGATGAACATGACTTGATACAACACACACATTTGAAAAAGAAGGAAACAATAACAAAATGAGAGAGAATATGATATGAAAAGCATGCATGCATGGCTTTGGATCTGAGTAACCTTAATGGAAATTCCAAAATGATTTTACCATTTTGATCTTCCCCATAGTGTGCAGGTCCACTAAGGATAAGTGACAATATATTTAAAATACTTAGCACGGTGCTCAATAATTGTGAGATACCATCATGACAGTCTGAGCCTCTGTTTTGCAAACTGTCTCTGAAAATTGTAAAATACTGACACCTATTTCCTAAAAGGCATAGGACAACACAGTCACCACAGGAAACAGGAGAAGAGTTTACACTCTGATTACAGGTAGAAGGTGAGAGCATAGGGAAAGCTAGCATTCTCAGGATCCTGATAGCATTCTATTCAAATATTCATGATTGGCAGAAGTGTCTCCTTTTCCCAGAGCCCTTAAGTCCTACTGACTCTGGATGACCTGAAAATAATTTCAAGAAGCAGCTTTAAAATCATTCTATGGTCTTTAACTATTTGGATTAAAATTTTCTACATTTTTACTCCCATATCTTAAAATATTATCAAGCTTAAAACTGTCCTCAATACTTGATCTTCCCCCAAATTATCTAAAGTAGTCTCTAAATAAGCTCAATCTCTGTGCTAGAAACAGCTTTGTTGGTAGTTGTTTTATAGAGTATAGTCCATTCCCAACAAGATGACAAAGTTTTATACAGACTAATTTATATGCACAGTAATTTACATGAATATGACAGTGCTGACCTCCTTCCGAGAGGGAGCACTCTGGATGCTATGCTATCTGGGTCTATTGTAGGCCGCAGCCTTCCTGTCATATCTTGGAAGAGGCATGAGGAACATACCCAGTATGGTCAAAAATGGTACAAAGACAGATCCACTTCCCGCAGGAGAGCATCAAATTCTTGATGATCCTCTAAGTAAAACTGGTTACTCAATTAAGGTGACTCACTCAAACACGATTCTATTAAGCCTCATTATTTCTGTGAAGAATCAAAAGCACCTGGCAATTCAGTTGAAGAAATGGAGAAAAGTTTAAATAATAAAATGTGTAAAATTAAGGTAAAAATAAGACTGACTTAAAATACCATATCAGAACTCAAAAAAATCTGCAGCTAATCCACAAAATATTTATTCCTTTTGAGTGAGAAAGGCCTCTTTGAAACTAAGAATCTAAATAAAACCAAGGAAGTTAAAACAATTATTGCTAAAGGCATCTTCTATTAATGTCACATAGGGGAAAAGATGCAGCCTTTGCTTTCATATTCCAGTTCTGCAGAAAAAAGATCTGCATATATATATATGAATATATTAAAATAGACTGAGATAGATCAACACTTATAAATAGCTCAATGCAACATCTGTAGCAGTCCTTCAGCGTATATTAAAGTCTTTGCTGTTTATCAGGTTGGTAAATCATATCAACTCCTAGTTATTTAAATTGCCAGTTGCTGGGCAACCACTTCTTTGTCAACTGTCACTCACTCTTAAGTTCCTCCACAACACTCCTTTAAGGAAAAAAGTGGAAAAAATCTTGAGACACTTATTTTAGGCATAAGAAATGCACTTAATTTTATTCCTGAGCTTAAGGAGTTTATAAATGAGTGACACGCAGTAAATAAATGCCGTGTGGAGTGGAGGGGGGGGCAGTGAGGGGCTCAAGTAGTGATGTGATTCACAGAAGCTAAGGACTTTGCTAGACTAAATTTCCCTTTCAGGCTCTAGCTCACAACAGAGGCAAGTTGGTGCTGAAGCCTTCCAAAAGTAAGTATGGAATCTAGGGAAGATAGGTGATTCTTAACCCTGATGTTCAGTTCTTAGTTTACAATTCCCCTCTCATCAGTGAAGGATAAAAAAAGAGTCACGACAACGGTACTCAACTATTCTTCCCTTGAGATTGTACCTTTTTTCCTGGATAGTGATGGGAGAGAAGTAAGTCATTATGTTCCCAAATAAACTTCAAGAATAAATATGTTTTATTTCTAATGATATAATCCACTGTTTTATACACTTCCAGAACTAATTAATTAACTAGTAGTATAAAACTTCCATACAAGGGGCTGTGAAAATGGTTTCATGGGTAAAGGCACTTGTTGTGAAGGCATGAAGACTTGAGTTTGAATCAACAGACCCATGTAAGAACCAGATATGTAGAGTAAGTGCCTGCAATCCAGTGTTCCTGCGAGGAAATGGGAGGCAGGGACCGAAGACTCCCTGGAAGTTCATGACTCAGCTAGTCCCACATGCACAGCAGAAAAATAACAAAGAGCCCTGTCTCAAACATGGCAGAACTCAAGGACCAACACCTGAGGGTGTTTTTTGACCTGTACATTCATGCCATGCACTATTCTTATATACTAACACACACACACACACACACACACACACACACACACACACACACACACCAAACACACCAAACAAATATACATACACAAAACAAAACCATGATTCAAGGTAAAGCAGACTCCTCTGGCAATCAATCAATCTCTCTCTCTCTCTCTCTCTCTCTCTCTCTCTCTCTCCCTCTCTCTCTCTCTCCCTCCCTCCCTCCCTCCCCCCCTCCCTATGTTTCTGGCCAAAATATCTATAAAGCTCTTCCTAGCAATATTTAATAAACCCATCAATTTTTAGATGACAGAGTTCTCAACTACAGATTACATAAAAGCAAGATAACCTAATTAATCTGGCATTTTATGTTGCTACATCTCAAAAAGATAAAAGTCTATATTTAAGATACAAAGGAAATTAGGGAACTGTAATTTTTCTGATATGCAAACATCTAAAGAACAAAGGTTATGACTTCAAGTCAGAAATGGTAGACTTTATACACTTTGAAATTAAAATCTTTATGCCAAAATATTAACTCTTTAAAAAAAAACATGTTTGGTGATGCATATCTTTAATTCCAGCACTCAGGAAGTGGAAGCAGTCAAATCTTTGTGAGATCAAGGCCAGCCTGGTCTACACAGTGAGTTTCAGGAGGGCTGGGACTAGGGAGACCCTGTCAAAAAAATACAAACTAAATCAAACTAGGGAAAACCTATTCGATCTAAAAAGTCAACAAAGAAATTGTAATGGGATTACTTGAAGACCATCTATCCATACCTGAATAATAAAACAGAACAAAACAAGGACACTTTTAACCAGGAAAGGAAAGGAACTGATAACGAGCAAACAAAAAACTTGTACAGCCAGTAATTACATGGAAAGCCGCTCAATGAGCCACCAAACTGCAGCCATCAAATTGGAGAACTTTTTTTTAAATGCTGTTTTATTTTTATTTTTTAAATTTTATTTATTTCTGTATGTGTATGAATGTACTGTCTGCATGCAGGTCTGTGCACCCATGTCATGCAACGCCATGGAGGTCAGAAGAGGGTCTCGGATTCCCCTGGAACTGGAGTTCTCCTGGAATCGGAGCTTCAGACGGTTCTCAGCTGCCATGTGGGTGCTGGGGATCGAACCCGGGTCCTCTGTCAGAGCGGTCGGCGCTCTTAACCGCTAGGCCATCTCTCCAGCTCCATGGATAACATTTTAAAGTCTTACAATTCCACTGTTAGCAAAGATGTGGAACAAATGCATTTCTCAAGAACTGTCAGAATGTAAATGTGCATGCACCACTTAGAATAGCTGTATAAGACTTTCTAGTAAAATGGGTGATGTATCATGGTCCAGCTCTTTGGTAGGCAGAGTAATACCCTGCCCAAAGGTACTCAGACTCGATTCCTAGAGTCTGCACATGTTACCTTACATGTACAGTGAAGTTAAGGTTGCAGATGTAATCAGGATTGCTGGTAGCATGACTTTATGATTAGGCTGGTCATCCTGGATTATTCTAGCTGGCCCAAAGCACTAACAAGGTGTTTATTCATTGACTTGTTTGAGGAAGGATCTTGCTATGTAGCACTGGCTGGCATGGATTTCACTCAGTAACCCAGTCTGCCCTCAAACTCACAGTAATCCTCTGACTGACCCTCCTGAGTTTGGGGATTACAGGTATGTGCTACCACACCTAATTATTTTTATTTTTATGTGTAGGAGTGTATTGCCTACATGTACATAGGTGCACCTGTATCATACAATGCACATGAAGGTCAGATGAAGGCACTGGATTACCCTGGAACTTGAGTTTATATAGAGATGGTTGTTACCTGCCATGTGGGTGCTGGGAATTGAACCCAGAGAGCAACAACTCTTAACCACTGAGCCATCTCTCCAGCCCCAAGGATTATTTTAAATAAATAGAAACATTCATTTACTTATTTATCTATTTATTTACTTTAGTATGTGTGCACACAAGCAAGTGTCCCTTATTACACATGTGGAGATCCCAGGACAATTCTCAGCAGTAAATTCTTTCTTGGCACCTTGTGGCATCCAGGGTTGTCAGGCCTATGCAAGCCACTGAGCCATCACCCCAGTCTAAGGATTCTTCACAGTAGAGATGGAAGTGGAGACGAATCATGTAGACTGTAACAATGGAGTAACAGTCAAACGGCTTTGATATACAGGAGTGAGACTACGATCCAAGGTATGCAAGCACTTACTACAAGATGAAAATGCAGGGAAATGGAACCTCTCCTGGAGGCTCAGAAAGAAACAAAACCCAGAGAGCCGGGACACCTTGATTATAACTCAGTGAGACAGACCCATGTCAGAATGTAATCAATAGACTTGAGAGGTAACAAGCTGGTGTTGTTTCAAGCCAGCACAGTTTGGAGTAATCTTCCTTAGAAGCTACAGGAAACCAACAAATAGCCCAGGAATTCTCTCATATCTTCTTGGGGGAAAAAATCATATTTATAGAAAGACTATTAAGATCAGAAATTCTAGAAACAATCTAAACAGCCATGAACAGGAGAATGAGTACACTAACCAACACAATAGGCTCTATATAACTATCACTATAAAAGGCCTGCAACCAGGCTGGAGAGATGGCCTAGCGGTTAAGAGCACTGACTGCTCTTGCAGAGGACCTAGGTTCGATCCCCAGCACCTACATGGTGGCTGAGAACCATCTTTAACTCCAGTTCCAGGGGAATCTGACACCCTCTTCTGACCTCCGTGGCATTGCACGACATGGGTGCACAAACCTACATGCAGACAGTACATTCATACACATAAAAAAAGTAAATAAAATTTTAAAAAATTTTAAAAAGGCCTGCGACCACACATAACAACACTGGCACTCTTTTGTACTTAAGTTTAATTAATTAAAAAAACCAAAGACTAGTTCATACAATATGCCATTGGAAAACATCCCAAAATGTGACAATGTTGATGAACATGTATCTTATACTTTAAAGAATGAGGATGATGAACACCATACTCAGAATAGTAGCTAGCACTGGGGAGGGAATGAATCATACATAGAATGCATCAGTGATGTAGATACTTAAATTTTATTACATTTATTTATCTGTGTGCATATGTGTGTGTGTGCAAGCGTGTGTGCGCGCACCTGCATGTGTACATGCACACACACATGCATACTCATGCTACTGTGTGTGGTTGTCAGAGGACAAGTTTTGAAAGTCACTCCTCTTCTATCATGTGGGTCCCAGGGATTGAACTCCAATCATCAGGCTTGGCAGCAAGTGTCTTTACCTACTAAGACATCCTGCTGGCCTAAAATATATTTTAAATGCTTTGTTTCTTATTTCTTGAGAAAAGGGGGGAAGGGGTAACAGAACAAGAAGTTGATTAATGGATGAGTATTTACTAAATTTACTATTCATGTTTTTCTAGATTGCAGAAATATCTTAAAATAAAAAAATAACATGCTAAAACAGAAGCATTTTCCATGTGTCCGGTGGCAAACAGGGAAACTGATTCTTCCCAAGTTCACAGAAAATGACCTCACCCAAAGAGGGATCCCTATTAACATGCCAAGCAGAAAAAAATACCAAAACACAAACATCAATATTTAGCTCAATCTTTATAACCTTCCAAATGTGCACTGAAGCAAGCAGATCCTTATTTTTCCTTTTATTTTAAGCAATTCCATTTTAAGTCTGGAAGAGTCAAGAAATAATACATAGGGAAGAATTTTTCTACCTATCTCCAGAGTCACATCCAGATGTGACTAGGCCTGTTTGCAATGAAATATTTATGACTGACCACAGTAAATACACTGACATCTTTCAACAGAAAAGTGAGATGGCCTATTTAGAAATGACAGTGTTTAAGTTAAATAGACCAAATAACTTCCACAAATCCTTGTCAACCTCCATCAGGTATGACTCATCAAACTACCAGCTAAAAGACACATTGAAAAAAAATATCAACCTACTTTCAGTGGCTTAATATTTGTCCTGTTGTTACTTGGACCTCTATCAAATACATTGTGATTCCTCCTTTTCTCTTTTTGTGTGTAAGGCCCAGGGCATCCGGACAACATCAGGATGTGACTGCTCTGCTTCCTGAGAAGATGTTGAAAATTAAGGGGTTTTCCATGGCAACTGCTCTTCCCCCTAAACTGGAAAACTTTTCTTTCTCTACGAAGCATTAATAACATAAAAGTACTAGAATGAAATTATTTTTGCTTGAAGAAAATAAATAAGCACCATAGTAACCTAAGAATCATGTATAACTTAAACATGACTTGAATGAAAGTGAAAAGCATTTTACTATAATCTATTGTTATTCAAATAAAGCTTAATAACTTTATAGAAACCAAGGTCCTTTTCTTTTAAGGCTGAGAAAGCTAAGTTAATTATGTTTATTTCTGGATGGCATACCACTTAACACCTGAGCAGCCAAAGGGCTGAGCACAATGCCAAAGGCAATAAGAACAGGCGCTAGGAGAGACCCAGTCTCCTTTGTTGTTTCCTGACGACACCAAATAAATGAATGTCCCAATCAACTACTCTGGATATTAAATATTAAAATTTACCATACTGTTATGCTTGAAATGAAATATTAAAACTGCTATTCCAACTAAGTTATGTAATAGTATTCATGGCATGAATGGGCTAATTGCTTAAGAAATATCCTAGCCAGATACTTATGACCATAAGCTTATCGTTTTAATTGATACCTTGAATTCAAGTGGAGCACTACTGTCTTCAACATTCCAGAACACTTGATTATGTCCTTCTTTGACTGGACCCAGTTTCTGATCTTTTTCTCTTCTTTCCACTTTCTTTTTCTCCAGTCAAAGAGCATGAGGACTGACAAGTCAACATTGTCACTTGCTAAATGCCCCTTCTCTGGAGAAACACCATCCCTTTCCAGCCACCTTTCATATGCTCTTCCTACTCTGGGGCATCATCTCCTCCAGTCCACCTAGTTCCTACTCCCTAAACAACACAAAAGGACTTTTTTTAAGTTAACTAGAATACTTTTTTCTCCTGGGGGGAAATATTCCACTCACGTTAAATAGGTGACTTCTATCTAAACACATTCCCTATCAAAAATATAATATATCATGTCCGAATAGATTCTTCTACATGTAAACTTAATATATATATATATATATAAAAGATATATATTATATAATATATATAGATGTAGATATATAGATATATAGATACACATAATATATAGGCAATCCGTTTGGAGTTACAGTCTCTCAGTTGCACCAGCTGGCCTGGAAGTCCCTATGTAGACCATATTGTCCTCGATCTCACAAAATACACCTGCTTCTGCTCCCAGGAACTGGGATTACAAACCTGGGCCACCATACCCAGCTTCATATATATTTTTCAACTGAACTTATAAAATTCAACTTGTTGTTCAGGGCAGTCCAAGAAACTCCCAAAACAAAACAGGCTATTGCCACAGTTCCTGGTTGCCACCCAGAACTTAACAGTAAGCCCCTATTGCTGAAAACACCTCACACTTGGGACACAGCACTTAGAGAAACTGAGCTGGAAGCCTTCTCCCTGAGGACCAGCTCTCATAGTATTGGAAGGTGCTATGCAAGCTGCCAAGGGAGAAAACCAATCAATGTTATTACCCAGCTGCAAAACCTATGAACCACAGTAATAACTATCCCCAGCAAAGTATCTCTATTGGTGAAACAGTCATATTTTTATCTTGGTAATAACCAATAGCTGTCTAATTGGACTTACAGCCTACTCAATAGTAGGGAGTCTATGCCTGGTACTGTAAACATAGTCAAATACCCATGGTGGGAGAGGTAAGAGACTCTAAAGGAGAAACTACTACTGCTACTTTCCTAAACCAATATAATCTCTATATTCTAAATCCATGTCCTTACATTCAGTGATAAATGTAGCTCTCATCATTCATCAAAGAAGCTTCTTTTTGAAACAGGTGGAGACTGACAAAGTTCTACAACTGGTCAAAATGCAGAAAATAAATGACCATGGTGTGACTGGCCACAACTAAAAAAACATCTATAATGCAACCCCTACCCCCAGGGAAAATTATAGAAAAGGGGGATGGGGCAAAAGAGTCAGAGAAATAAATCACCTGCTGCTAGATAGCATCTTCCAGACATGTCTGGGAAGCTCCACCTATGAAATCTCAACAATATGGTTGCCTAAACAAGATCTGCATAGTGACATCAGTTGACATGCCAATATGGATGGGGAAATTTCACACGGTCCCACCTCTACATGAAGAGCACAAGGCAATGGGTGGCTGTATACATTGCACACATATGCATATATGTATATATGTATGTATATACAGCAATAAGGAAGAGGTCATGAGATGAGATGGGGATGTGGGAACTGGAGGAAGAAAGATGGTAGGAGATGGGTGATAAAAAAAACAATGCTCAGGTACGAAAATTCTCAAAATCCTATCATATCACCCTGGATTCATTACTTGAAATCATTTCTTTCTCTTTAAAATCGCCTTCTTATTCATTGCTTCTGAGTGTGTCTACTACCACTAGACTATTAACTTCTTGAAACCAACAGTGTCTGTTTGTCTAATTCACAGGAACTAGAACTCAATGGAAAATGGTAGGCATCTCGCAAATACTATTGCTGTCTCTCTAAATAAAATCTAAAATACTGTTTATGCATGATTTCCACTTGACACAAAAATTTAGGATTACTGAACTAAATTCTGTAACTTCTAAGTATTGACCACAAACTGGAAACTCCAAGCAATTAAACTTAGTGCTTATGTACAAAAAGAGTTCCCAGAATTGGTGATGATATGTTGAATTCTGGAAGTAAAACACAAAGATGTCCTTAGAAATACACACACACACACACACACATACATATATATATATATATATATATATATATATATCATATATATATATATATATATATATTATATATATATTATATATATATAGTAGTATATATATATATATATATATATTGTGAAGAAAAGCGTGCATAGTGCATGTTTCAAGTTTGAGACTTCAAAAATGCTGGAAGAACAGTCCAGAGATCAACAATGCACGACTATTGTTGGGTTGAGAAAAAATGATAATCTAGGAACTTATGGAATGACTAAAGTAGAGGCTGAGGAAAGATGAAAAGAGGTAATGCAGAAATGAGGCTGGGGAGTTACAAGGGTAATTCGAGCCCTGAGAGAATATACCATCACTAGGAATTAGAGAAAAAAATACACTAAACTCGGAATGCTCCACCTAGTAGGGGAGAGTTCTACAGTCAGCAGGAAAGCTGAGCAGGGCACCACAGCAGAATCCAAATAAGAGGGACAGGATTAAAGGCATGAAATTAGGGATGGACCAGAGAGAATGATGCATAGGGATGTTCAAGAAGCTATGATCAAGAATAGCAAAAGAGGAAGTCAAAGATGACCCCCAAGGCTTCTGATATGGTGGACCAGAAAGAGGTTCTAATTATAGAAATCAGTGATAAAGAACAAGGAACAGCAAACCGCATTAACTCAGGGATGAGAATATATCAAAATGTCACTGTTCTAAGAGCTCGTATTTATGGAATTTTATCTTAGCCTCAAAATTTTCTAAAATAAACATGTATTATTCATAATCAGAGTTTTTATTTACTTACACTGAGAAGGCCAAAAGTCATGAACATCAAAAACCATGTGTGACATGTATGGACGAAGGGGAGTTGAAGCTTTCCTATTTTTGAGTAAAGAATGCCAACAGTTAGAGCTGCAGAGATGGCTCAGTGGTTAAGAATGCTGACTGCTCTTGCCAAGTACTTGGGTTTGAATCCTAGCACCTTCCTGACAGCAGTTACAACCATCCATAACTCCAATTTCAGGAGATCTGACACCCTCTTCTGACCTCTGTAGGCATTTCATGACACAGGTACACTTACATGCATGCAGGCAATATTCCCATGTTCTTAAAATAATAAATAAATAGGCAAAATAGTTTTAAAAAGAAAACCAACAGACCAATGAAAGACCCTGTCCCAAAAGTGTAATGATATGGATGACATCATCCTTGGACCTCCACCTGAGCCCTCCTACACAGGTAGGCACAAACCTACTCGCATGTGCACACACACACACACACACACACACACACATACATGCACAAGATTGCCAGCAGAGTAAGGACAGGGACATAACATGGCCAGGTGATCCATGGTTAACAGGCAGTTTTTCTTCCAGCCAGGTCGTATGCCACATGGCACAGAACTGTGGTGTAGCATCTACTCTTATGGAGTATGGATCATGCTCAGCCATATTCTGCATAAAATTAATAAATAAATTTTCTTTTACTTTTTACTTAATTACAGCGCAATTCATCTTATTTAAACAAGGTCCTGACAGTGTAACTTAAATAGAGTCTGAGATCGCTTTTACAGCATTCTGGTAACATCTACCATCTACATGAACAGACTGACCAAAAGCATTATGTATACAGAACTTTCTCCAAAATATTTTAAAGCAATCAACTATGTAGAGAAGATTCACAACCAGTACAATTTTACTTTCTTATTTCTTTGAGGAATTTTTTTCAAGTTTTGGAAATAATTATTACCAGAATTTACTTCAAAATGCAAATATACAAAGATTTATTAATTCAATGACAGCCTAAAAACAGAAAACAAAGTTCTATGTGACAATGTTGATTTTATCTCAGTAACAACTATCTAGGAAATTTTGGCATTTTAAAAGATTCCAATATTTAATCTCCAAATATGCATTTTTCAATAGAGATCAACCTCAGGGGTAAGTATGCAAATTGCCAGCATAGAAGTGGAAACTTCAGAGGTCTCGCAGAGAATTACTCTCTTCCTATCATTTTGGAAACTCCTCATATTTTAAGGGTACAGTTTAACTGGGCCAGATTAAGATGGTTTTTTTTTTTACATATTTTTTAGTTTTTGGTGTGCATGTATGTGTGTGAGCAGGCTTGCAGGAGTCAGAGGAGAGCTTGCAGGAGTCAGTTGTCTCCATCCACCATGCGGGTTCTGAGGATCAAACTCAGGTGATCAGGCCTAGTGAAGCAAGGGCCTTTGCCTGCAACCCATCATGCTAGCCCCCAAATTAAGACACTTTTCATCTCTTTTATGTCTCTGAAATATGCTCACAACAGTGTGGCAATGGGGAAATGCTTACATAGGGGCTCTTGTTTTCTCTAAGAGATCTATGAATAACATAAGGGGGCAGGGGCAGGTAGGTAGAACTCAGTAAGAACATTTGTCTCTTTGTTTCTCTATTTTACAGAGTTATCTCAGACCATATTTTATTCAAATTCCAGTACGAATGTTTGACTCCATTAGGATATAGGAAAAATATCTTGAAATAATTAGGGACTAGAATGAATTCAATAAAGTAAGGACCAGAGCTTTGTGTTGTGATACTATGTCTCATGAACTAGTGTGTGTGTGTGTGTGTGTGTGTGTGTGTGTGTGTGTTAGACTCTATCCATACTTAAAGGGTGTGCTAGACTCCAAAGTGTGTAAAGCAAATGTAACGCTAATTAGTATCTTAGAGCAAGATGAAGACTGTGGGTCTTTCAATTTGGAAATAACAAGAGGCAACGTCACTAAGAAGGGCTACATAGAAATGGTTCAAGGGAAAAAAGAAGCTGCACTCCCACCCCATGTCCTCCCTGCTGAGCTCTCTATGGACACCATCACAAGTCTCAAATGGGCTCCAGATGCCGCTGTAGTTTACAATCTCATATGATGAGCCTGTCTTCATAGCTACACATGTACCCAGCATCATAAAAATTTGCCCTATTTATTCAGAGATGTTAGGCTTCCCCTGGACTTAAGATTCCTTTCTGAATACCAAAGTTTCAAAGTATTTACTATGCAAAATTTCCTGCCTGAGCACCAGCTCAGGAAGCAGAGCCTGCCTGTAGGCACTGATGGGTATTTAGACTTGGTGCACCTGGGATCAAAGGCAGGCTTTTCAGATAATTTTAAACCCTTTGCTAAGATGCTCTCAAAATGTTTAAGATTTTAAAATTTATCAGACATGGGGGAGAATCTTTTTCAAATAGATAGAATTTTTGCTATCTTAAAAGTGCATTTTTAGAAACCATAATCACCTCACTCAGATGTACTGAAACTAGCAGGGGAACAATACAGTTTACTTTTAAAAGGACTCTGCAAAATACTCATTACCAAACAATAGAAGCTGTGCTGCAGCAGGGCCCTCAGTTCAATTTAAAATGCTTGGAGCCTAGTGTGGCTTCCTTGCTAATCAGGGCACACACTTCTTACCAGCTGAAGAGGCTTGTTTTCACAGTAGCTGGCCTAGTCTAAACAAAAATGCTGCTCATTGAGAATTTTAGCCTTATCAAGGGACAGGAAGTCAAGGGCCATCATTTAAAAAAATGTTTTGATTTCTCATTCAAAATATGAGTGACATCCAAATTAAATGCTACATCAACAGACTTTTGTTTCTAGGTTAGTATTTTATTACTAAAAAAACTTTACAGATTGTGAGAGGGGTGTGTGTGTGTGTGTGTGTGTGTGTGTGTGTGTGTGTGTCCATGAGTGTGCATGTGCATATGACTAATCTTCTATGCAGAAGCATATAGTATAAAAATCCCAGTGGTGAAAAGATGTCTTATTTTTCAAAGTAGTGCATATGAAAACATAAATTAGAAAACTCTGTAGTTATCAGGAGGATCTAATTATGTGCATAGCTAAATAAAAGAAAAATCTTGAATCATCAATTATCTAAACATAACCACTGACAATTTCTCCTACATAAATGTAATGCCAAGTATTATAGAAGTTTCTTAACTTTGTTATTTGAATCAAAATAAGGAATAAGTGATGGACTAATATCAGGATTTAGTCCAAGGGCAACAGAAATTTTAAGTTCTGAAGAAACTGGTATCTTCTATTATTTCCCATATTTTGTAGGTTCAAGGAGAAAAATCCCATACAATTACTTCCATAATGCCATTCTATTTTTCTGAAAAATACAAGAAAATCCACACTGTTTAGTCTCTTCCCCAGGCAATTCCATTTTTGCTTAAAGGAGAAAGGCCAAGTCCTTGCTGCCGAGAATATCTGAGCAAGCAACTGATTATTTCCTCTAGTTTCCCACCAAAGACTCTTTTCCCAGGTGAAGGTCCCAGGATACTTGGAGACTCCATTTTGGCAAGATGTGATTTTTATCTAATCAGTGAGTAGTCTGGCTTTGGGGAACAGACCTTCCTCAAGGCACTGCCTTTCTTCCTACTCTAGGGCTGGCTGAGGTCTCAGATTTCTACATGGTGCTGTATTATTTTCCTGTGGCGGCTTCAGTAAATTACCACACATGTGACTCCTTAAAACTACCAACTGAGGTCAGCAAAAGCTTTTACAGGTCTGGAGACTAGATGGCACTACTGTCAAGCTGTGCAGTCTTGCTCCCGTGTGGAACCTGTAAGGGGAAACCCAACTACTTGGTGACTTTTCCTGGGAACACCTGAAGGAATATCTATTCACCTCCAATAAGGCATCAAAACACATGTCCAGTTTGGTCAACCACAGTGTACTGTGGTTACTTACAGGATTGTGGGTGACTTAAAGGCAACTGTATCACCTAAAGGCCCGCTACAGCATGGGTAATGACTCATGGAGCTGCATCACTGAAGTCCTCTTCACAGTCAATCTTCCACCTAAATACTCTAACACCCCTCCCCCAAGAGCAAGAGCACCAGAACAGAACTGCATGCAACTGGAGTGGTGTGAGCCAATGGTGGCTAGACACTCAGGTGAGGGTCTGATGCTCCCCCTCCCTCAACAAAGGTGATGAGAACTTATCTAATTAAAGATGGCAAAGGTCATGTCATGCATGGAGGACAGAGTTCCACTCTGCTATTTGAGCTTTTGGATCCATGGTCAAATTACCCTCTACTCTTCCATAGGTGTCAAATATTCCCCTCCTTCCTCCTAAGTAAATGTGGTTGCATTTGGAGCCCAGCTGCATAAAATGGAACAGTCTCCCGGCCTCGAGTTCTTTATGTTAATCACATTTGCCACACCTTCTTTGGCCATAAAAGATGACATTCACAGCTTTCAAAGACCTGAGTGTGGCTATATATATATAGGCTGCCATTACTAAGTCTGTCTCATACAATGTAACACACCACAAATCATTTTATAAAGTCTGTCTGACTCTCACAAAATAATATTAGAGTAGTGCAGTGTAGGTAGTGTAATGTAGGTGAATGCAGTCCAAATGAGGCTGCAGACATTATCTCAGTTGCTCACCTGCCCCTTCCCCACAGGTGAGAGGAACACATGATGTAGGGGGTCTGGGATTGGCCACTGGGAGGTGACATCATTCTGCCTATATGAGTAATTTGCTACATACAATAAACAGATTCTTTATGATTTACATCACCTAATTGGGTCCCTGGTCCATCAACTCATGCGCAACTAAGGTGCTGGTAAATTGTGGATCAATCAGATCTATGATTGAGTTTTGGCTAGCCCAGTCACTAAGGGATATCACCCCTTGGCTGGACATGAGGCTCTGTGGATTACCAATCCCTCAGCTCGGATTGATGCTACATAGCAGGAAGCCTTGCTAGGACAACCAGTCCTAAGCCTGGGTGTACATCAGGCCTGTGGGGCTATCAGCATCACAGTGATTGGCTATGAAATAATTCAGCTTTCCTTAGCAGCCCTCATAAGTAACAGGGCAGGTCAACAGCCTCCCTTCCAGCCATGCCCATCAACTGGCGTCTTCAGCAGCAGCAGAGCACATCATTGTAAACAATAAATTAGGATCCCAGGTCCCATTGACAGTTTGGAACTAGGAATAAAATCAAGTATTTTAGAAATTCCAGATTATAATGGGAGTGATGAGAATAGCCAATGAAATAAAATGTTTATTATTTGTAATCAGAGTCTTCAGTCTCTAAAATATACCATTTAAAAAAGGTAACACACTTGGTGACCATGTGTCACCAAGAAACAAAAGGTTAGAAACCAAAGGTTACTAGAACTTCTAGTAAATGTAGACAACCGTCATCACATTTACTGGTTGGGATTCTTTCATTTTCTGTGCTAGCAATCATTGTCCCAGGAAGTCAATGATGAAGAGAATCAAGTACTGTGCACTGAAGAAAGACCCTGCTCTATATCCCAGAGTTGTTTCTGGTGAGGGTATTTAAGCAAGCATTTATCAATTTTTCTCTTGCTGCATCCTCGATTTCTTTTTTTAAGATTTTTAATATTTTTAAATTATGTGTATGTTTCATGGGTCTTTGTGTAGGTATGAGTACATAGTACATGAGTGCTGATGCCCATGGAGGCCAAAGGCATCAGATCTTGTGGAGCCGGAGTCACAGGCTGCCACATGTGGGTGTGAGAACCAAACAGGTTTTCTAGAAGAGCAGCAACCACTCAACCACTGAGCCATCTTTCCATCACCCTACCCTTCATTTGTGGTTTTTAACATTTTATTATATTTTATTTTATGTGTATGAGTGTATTGCCTGCATGTATATAAGGGTACCTGTGTTGTACAATGACATCAGAGGTCAGAAGAAGGTGTTGAATCCCCTGTAACTGGAGTTATAGAAGAGTGTTAGCCATCACATGGGTGCTGGGAATCAAACCCTGATTCTCTTCAAGAGCACCCAGTGCTCTTAACCACTGAGCCCCTCTCCAACTCCCGTCCCTCGTTTCTTAATCTGTATATGAAAAAATGTTCTGGGGCATTTCTGGGCCAGTCAAGATTCACAATGAAACAGACTTCAGCCTTGAACTTGCTGGCTGTTGCTAGTTTGAAATAATCCATCCTTGTCTGCTACCAGCTCCTGCCACATTCTCTACTCCTGGACTCTCTACAGCACTGTGTCTACTTGTGCCAAGAACCCAAATTTGTATAGACAAACAAACACACACACACACACACACACACACACACACACACAACTGAAAGCTCTGTAACAGTATGCTATCTGCCTCTTTTGTCTCTACTCTCACCTCTATCCCACACTACCTCTATCCCGGAGAAACTCAGAAACTGAGTTTGCAGTACAGATGTCACTCTGAAATCTTGATGCCAGTGATAAGAAGAGGCCTTTGTTTGGAAGCAAGAGCTCACTGTAACTCCAGAATCCTTACCAAGAAAATCATCAGGGCAACACAATTTTCCTCCCAAAAGGATCTTCTTATTTTTGTCAAACTGATAAGACTTTCTCTACCTAGTCACATTTTAAAGTCTATTAGTAGTGAAGAGAAAAATCCAAGTGAAACAGCACAGATTCTGGACATATTTCAAACTCAATAAATATTATTCCTATAATAAATATTATTCCTATCATCGTCACTATTTCTACCACTATTAAGCTTCAGGGGTTGAAATTAAATCTATTAAGATGTAGGACAATCTGTAGTCAATATTCTTGCTCTGACTATGAAAACTGTAGAAGTTGGAGCCTCAGTGTGATTCAATACTATATTCTAAGAGGTTGTCATGCATAGAAACAAATGCCAATGAATTCCACTCTGAAAACAATTTTGCATAGCTTTATTTTTAGTTTCTCAAAACTGGCCTGATTCTCTTTTCCCTGTATGAACAGAATTCCTTCTGAAATATCTAATGTAGCAAACAAAGTGGGAAAAACATGTCTGGGTTCAGCCAAAAATTCCTTAGATGCAGATGATGATGCACAGGGAGATGAGGAGGAAACCAGAGCATCTACCTGACTCAGAATCTCACCGAGTCCTAAGAAGATAGTGTTCACTACGCTGACAACTTATACTCCTTTCATGCAGTCCATGTAGCTAGCTACTCTTTACCTTCAAAGATTTGTATATAATTCCTACTGCTTCAAACAGGGTGATATATACTCTATACTATATGCAGCCCGTGAATTTTGATAATGACAGGCATAAGTGCAGCTAAGATGGAAATTAGCTGCTCGCTCCATTGGTCTTGATATGTCAGAGCTGTAGAGAGGATTATATGGTCACCTAAAGGCTCACTTATTTCCCTAGAAATACTTTAATAATACTTCTTAATTAATATATACCATGACATTAATGAAAAATAATTTGCTACCCAGCAGAATTAAAAATAAAGTAGGTATTACTCAGCCTTAGAGAATTGAGTCTCTGAAATACCAAGCCTCTTGGTAAGGAAACCTGAACTTTAAAGCAGTCCCACAGCACAGACACAGAGAATAGTACAGTGCCAAGGAATCAGCACATTTACAGGAAACTTCCACAATGGTTGTAATGGACCAGTTCCAGGAAAGTAACATTAAAATCAGAGCTGAGTTGCATTCTGTTGGGCTGCTGAAGTGGCACTTGGGCACTAAAGAAAAGAGTAAAATGGATGAATGGCTACAGATAAGCATATGTGTGTGTAGACAGAAACACACATACATAGATAGACATACCTCCTAAAGAAGAACTTCAGGAAGCAAAGGAGAAAAGGAAATGCAATGCATTCCTCTGAGACACCGCATGCTTCCACAATGACAGCCAGGACTCAAATGGATTTTCTCAGATATGAAAGCACTGACAGAAACCTGTTACTTTACATTCTCTCTAAAATAACAATTTTTCCATTTTGTTTTTGGTTGTGCCTCAAGTGCCATTTTAAACCAAAAATAACCAACAAAATCTGCAACTGTTAAGTCACCTAATGGGTATTCACATATATTTTGTTACAGGAAAATATTCCTACCTATTGACTAATGTGCTACCCTACAACTGTAAAATTGACAACAGGGATAATAACGAAAAATTAGCCCTCATACAATGTTACAAAGAAAAAAATCTGATGCCAAATCTACCAGACTTAACCCAATTCTACCTAGAATAATGAGAAGTCATGCTGTTTCTTGTCTCATGGGTGTTTGTCACATCTTCCCCTGTGTTACCCAGAATGTCACAAGTGCTTAACTAAAAGCTCAGTGGATTACTTTCTCATGAGGATAATATGAGGAATAAATTCCCTTTGTGGTGGTTAATCCTGGGTGTCAACTTGACTGGACTAGGGATGAAAAAATAAGACAAAAAAGATCTTCAGATTGGACTACCTCAACCTGGATGGCCCACCCCAAATGTGGGTGTTACCTTCTGCCGGCAGGCAGTATAAAGGGCCACAGCAGAGGGAGCTGGTCCCTTTGTCCTGCGGCTTGCCTCTTTCTCACTGGTGACTTTGCCTTGCTGCTGTGATCAACCCTTCGGATCCCAGCGTGTACTGAGACCAGCAGATCTCCTGGAATCCATCAGGCCTTCAGCACCAGACTGGGACTACTGAGACCTCCAGGCTTGCAGACTGAGCAGTTCCCTGGATTCTCAGCCTCTCCAGTGTGTCGCAGCTATTGTTGGACTCCTTGAACTCTGTCAAGTGATCAAATCAATAAATCTGTATATAGCTATATATTCGTTCTATTGATTCTGTTTCTTTAGAGAACCCTAACTAATATACCCTTAGTATATAAAATCTTGAGATTTTAAAAAATAATACATTCTGTGACTATTCCTGTTTTTATGGACATGCTATGTGCAACTCTGGTTGGAATGTAAGTTCTGCTGTGGACCAGAGTCTCTGTGTTTTATATTATTAATTTCCAACGCAATTTGTGACAGAAGCTGAAGATGGTGAAATGGGAGTAGGGAAAGAATGAACCACGATTTGCTTTCAGTGACAGACAACTGGCACAAACTGTTTCTATGACAAATATTTTCCAAACCACGTTAAGGTCCAGGTGATCCATAAATAATCTAGAGCCAGTTGACTTAATTCTGAGAATCCTAACCTCAGAGTGCTACACACGCAAAAAAAATTCAAATAGAGAACAAAGTCACTGTACTCAGAGAAGGGGGAACAGGGTATGCTACGATTCTGACATAAGGAAGCAACCCTGCTGTCCTCCTTCTAAGAGGACCAAACTACAAAAGACCAGCTGAGGCCTTTATTCTATAGATAAGAGCACCAAGTCCAAGAAGTCCAAAGAACTTTGCCAATGTCACTTAATGATGCTATGGGATTCTCTGAAAAATATTGCTCAAAAGAACATGTATTTTTAAATATTATTTTATTTTACATGTATTAGTGTATTACCTGTGTGCAATGCCCTCAGAAATTCAGAAGAGAGTGTCATATCCTCTAGAACAAGAATTACAGATGGTTGTTAGCTGGCATGTGGGGGCTGGGAACTGAACCTAGGTCCTCTGTAAGAGCACCCAGTGCTTGTGACTGATTAGCCATCTCTCCAGCCCCCATTATTATTTTTTAATGATTGACTTCTCCCACTTAATTCAGAGAGTAATGATAACTTTTTTGATCCCCATAAAGAGTAGGCTAGAACTTCAATCACAAGTTTTAAATATGACAAAATATTTTATCTATTATTCCTTTGTATTGCTACATTCTTGTAAGAGTTCCTAAACACCTGAACATAGTTCTTTTTTTTAACTTCTGTACTTAGCAATTTGGAGACCATTGTAGATTCTGGAAGCTACTAATTGTCTGAAGAAAAAAAGAAATAGCATCACTGGGGAACACTGGCACACTGAAGGCAAGAAAAAGCCTTTAATTGCTATGACTTGGGAGCAAAAGGAGAGAAGTAAATGAGTATGCAATAGAGAAATTTACAAAGAGGCGTGTGAAGGTGTTGAGGAATGGAACACAGTCAACTCTTTCTTCTCCAAATCTGTAATTACCACCTGGCCCAAAGAACAAGTAGTGATCTCCATAATCTATTGCTTGCCATTAGCTAAAATAGCTCTTAAACACTTGACGCCAGCCACTTCTGTGCCTAAAACAAATGGAGAAGGAGGTGCCTTTAAATTATGACTCAATCATCAATCACTGTTTTAAATCTTTCAGTGGTCAAAGCAAGCAACCTGCGTAGTCCTGACTCTTTGGAGAGAAAGATGAGAAGTCCCTTCTCGTCTCTGATTGATAGCTGTTAGAACTGTTTTCTTGCTGGCACACAGCCAGTGTGTGCTGAAAATCAGAATGTAATAGTTTCTGTTAATTTGGTAGACCATCTGTTCAGAAGGCCAAATTTAGGCATCAGTGTGTTTCCTGACCCAAACCTTTGGTCATGGTCACCACCTCCACTCTCCCAATCAAAGGAGGAAAGAAACTGATGCTATAAGCAAAGAAGGCAAAAGAAAGCAAACCCTCTCAGTATAAGCCAGGGAGGAGGTTAAGCCAATGTCTATTAAGTTAATACTAGTGTGTATTAAACACTTAGTTATCACTGTTTCATTTTTAAAGCATTGATTCTACATTCAAAAAATCATTAGGATTTGTGTATTTACCCTGTGTATCAACCACCTAAAGCTTCTAAATGCATAACTGTGTCAGTCCATTACTACAATAAAGTACCTGAGATGAATTAACTTAAAGGAGAAAAAGGTTATTTTGGCAGATAGATGATAGATAGATAGATAGATAGATAGATAGATAGATAGATAGATACATACATACATACATACATAGATTGATTCTTGGCCCTGAAATTCTGAATCAGTGCCAAGGCTAGAGGGTGCTGGTGGAGAGTGCATTGTAGAGAAAGCCTGCTCACCTCAAGGTGGCCAGGAACCAAAGAGAGAAACAGGAAGGGGCAGGAACCCATTATTCTCTCCACTGGGCAGATCCCCAAAGAAAACTTCCTTTAAGTTGGCCCAGCTCCTAATAACTCTACTATTTCCCAATTGTGCCACAAGCTTGAACGAACAGCCTTTAAGGGGTATTTAAGGTCCAAACAGTAACCCTCACCTAGATTTCCTCTTCACTGGACAGCCCTCAAAGTTTAATGCAAAATTTCTACTACAGACTACAAAGTCTTGTTCCACATTCTACTCATAGGTGAAAGAGATCACTTTTCAGAAACATATGAGGGAAGATGAAATAGTGATCTGTAAAGATTTCCAAACATCACGATGGGTAGGGGTGGGATGGGGGGGAAGGGAAGGGGATATATGCCTGAACTGAATTGGAAAATGATGTATGAAATACACAAAGCATTAATAAAAATAAATTAAAAAAAAAGATTTCCGAACATCAAACGAGTAGTAAGAAAGGCAACTTTTGGCAGTATTAGTTTTACCTCTTCATGTAGTAATAATATGACTAAGTTTGGATGCTATTGTTTGTTATTGGTAAAGAGAGGAAAAAAGAGAGAGAGATCATTACTAGAACAAAAGGCACAATGAAAAGAAGCAATTCATAAACACAGTGACTAAGGAGAAAATGTAAGAAGCAAAAGAACATGGTTATGGCTCCTTGAATAGGAAATGCCTGGTATGGAGCAGGGTGTGGTGGTACATGCCTACAATCAGCTCAAGGAAGAGGAAGATTGAGAATCAAGGCCAGACTCAGCTACATGGAAAGTTAAGGCCAGCCTAAACTACATAAGACCCTGACTCATTCAATCAAAACAAAACAAAAAAGTGGCAAAACAGATAACTCAAAAGGCAAAAAAGTAGATTTGTAGTTGCCTAGGGCTGGGGCAATGGAGGGGTTCATGTACGAACATGTTCTCAAGTTGACTGTGGTGACGGTTACACAACTCTGTAAATGTACTAAGATGATCAACTGTAGGCTTTAAATGAGTGCACTGTATGGTGTGAAAATTTTATCTCAATAAAGTTGTAACCAGAAAAAGAACACATGCTTGAAAAGGGAATTCTAGGAAAACCAAATGCAAGGAAGTAATTTAGTAAAATATATATCCTTTCCCCTCTGTGCTTCTCTCTCATGATTATTCGAGCCTCTGACACCATGTGGCTACCTCTCACCTAAGGGACTTGCCGTACACCATGTAACAATGTTTGAACTACTTTTCATCAGCAGCTTTGTTTTGATTTAGGTTGATTTTGTTTAACCAAACACTATTCATCCTCAAGAGATCACTCAGCTTAATTCTACTTCCTCAAAGAGTCCAGCCCACAGTGGGTGACACTGCTGTAATTGTTTCTTGAACTCCAGTCAGTCTTCTTCTTCCTAACAGACACTTCAATGTTAACTATATATCCATTTGTGTTTACTTTTTGAATTGCCTTCTCCTCCAGTGACTACATGTCTCGTGGTTGCAAGAACTACCTCTGTTTAGTAACCTCAGTTCACAGAACAGGATGGATACTTACGTGGCATGTCTTCACAAGTCAGATATCATTTGATATGCAAAATGGATAAGTGGGAGATAAAAATATTTAGTCTATATAATAAAACTGAATGCCCCATTTTCTTCAGGTTCTACCATTCTGTTAAAACTGGTGGCACACACCTTTAATCCTAGCACTTGGGAGGCAGAGGGAGGCAGATCTCTGTTGAGTTCAAGGCCAGCCTGTTCTACAGAGTGAGTTCCAGGACAGCTGAGGCTACAGGGAGACCCTGTCTCAAAAAGACCAAAAAAAGTGGGACAGAATTATTAAGTCAAATAAAAGGTGTTTAAAATATATGTACTCATGCTTTCAAATACATAACTACAATAAAAACTCTCTAAATGTCCATTTACTAATAGGACTATTAATTGGTGTTAAAAAGATAAAATAAAATATGATCCTTCTCCCTATGAACTTAGCATCTAACATGAAAGAAAAAGGCATGCTAGGACAACTCCAAAATTCCAGAAAAGAAAGAAAACCAACCTATATAGACATGTGAAGAAATTATTCCCATAATATACATGGACTTATTTTTTTAATAAAATTTTCATCATTCAAAAAGAAAACATACTTCAAAACAGATTATGCAGTATGGATTTGAATTTAAAAGTCTTCTTTTTTTTATTATTTATTTCTGTATGTGTATGAATGTATTGTCTGCATGCAGTTCTGTGCACCCATGTCGTGCAATGCCGCGGAGGTCAGAAGAGGGTCTCAGATTCCCCTGGAACTGGAGTTCTCCTGGAATTGGAGTTACAGACGGTTCTTAGCCGCCATGTGGGTGCTGGGGATTGAACCCGGGTCCTCTGCAAGAGCGTCGGTGCTCTTAACCACTAGGCTATCTCTCCAGCCCTTAAAAGTCTTCTGCAAGAGCTATACAAATAGTAAACAAGAGGACAACATAAGAGTCAAGTTCTTGCCCAACATAGTGGCATGCACCTTTAGAGTTCAAGGCCAGCCTGGTCTACATAGCAAGTTCCAGTCTTCTTATTCCAATAACAGCATTATTCTGGTCAACATTTTTAAAGATTTATTTTTATTTATGTGTATGTATCTGTGTGGGGGCTTGTATATGAAGGAGGGGTCAGATGCCCTGGATCTGGAGTTACAGGTGGTTGGCTGTGAGCTAATTGGAACTCGGGTCTTTGTTTTTTATTGTTTGTTTGTTTGTTTTTTTAATTTCTTTAAATTTTTTTATTTATTTGTTTATTTTTAAGGGATTCTTTTTTTTTATTGATGCTTTGTGTATTTCATACAACATTTTCCAATTCAGTTCAGGATAGCTCCCCCTTCCCATTTCCCCCCACCCCCACCCCTTACCACATCCCAGATCATTCGCATTCTGCCTGTAGTCTTTCTGCATCTTTGCTTGCTTTTTGTTTGGTCTTTGTTTTATTTTTTTTAACACAACGTGATAATTTGTGAGTACAAGCAGCATTTCCATGTAAAAACCAATTTGCAAGCAAGTTGTGCCCAAACCCACACAGCTCATTGGCTCCACCATCCAGCAGGGGGGTGTATGTTGCAATCAAGTTGATATCACTTAAGTGTCCATCCTTAGTCTCTTGTTGTAGTCTTAACCCCTTAAACCCCAACTGCAGAGCTTACATTCTACCACGCCCCCTCCCCCACAGATTGTTCCCTCGGCTTAGAAAGGGGACACAGGTGGATGAGCACAGTAAAATCACTTCTACTTGTCCTGTGGAGCTGATGTCTTGGGTCTCTAGTCAGTTCTGTTTTCTTTCGTCCGATGGGCATGCCAGGCTTGTCCACCATAAACCTCGATCCTACTAATGCAGGCACATGCCAATTAGATATTAGGATTTTTTAAAACAGTATAATTATACGCCTTTCAATCCTACTACTGCCAGTAAAACACCATTAGATCAGAATGGGTATTTACACAGTACTAATTGTTATGGTAGGTTACTTTGTATAGACACAGAGGTTTGAATGGTATGTTAATTTATGAATTACATTTTCTTCTTGTAAGTATGACAGGGTCTTCACGTGGTTTATAACATCTCCTAAACTTTAGAGGATGTAGCTTGTGGCCTCTCAGCCGTGGGGTTATTCCTCCAAGGAGCGAGCTCTCAATAGCTCAATAGATATTGAGGATATACAGACATATGGATGCCACAGCTGCACAGTATCAGTATTTCAAGTGCTAAGATGAGGTGTAGCTGGTGCTGACAGCGGAGACTTGCTTGACTCAAGAAGAACCATATTTGCTTTATTCGGTTTAGTGGCTTTGTGTAACACTCTCTGGTTCCATCCCGAGACCATTGTTTACTTGCAAGTGCGGTCCCATACATCTTTCCCATGTTATATCAGGTCTTCAACAGAAGGGACTTATCGCCTCTCTTCATGCAGTTATCCCAGATTTGGAGTCAAGAAAGAAACCTTTACCATTTGTGGGGGCTTGGAATTCCTGGCCAACCATCTCTGGAGAATTGTGATGCGAGCTTCGTGTATTAATATTCTTTTGTTTAAGTTGCACTCTAGCTTAAGGAGATTAGGATTAAGTGCATAAGCTTAAGGAGATCTTTTAGTATTTTATATTTGGTTTTGAATAGGGAATAATCCTTTCAGCGTTTCTATGTCCATTAGTCAATAACAGTAGGCCAGTTTTATTGATTTTACAAGAAAATACCTCTATAACAACTGGCTCTCAATTACAGCATGGAGGGAAGCACAACTCTAGTTCACAGTATTTTCCTTTTATATGGGAGAGTAACGAAAGTCCCTGTATTAAAATCTTTGCTGCACCTAGAAGGTAGGTTCATTAGGACACATTAAAAAAAGTTGTTACAAGTAGGATACAGAGAGGGGTCTGATGTCTGTAGCAATCTGGGGCATTTCTTCCCTTAAATGCCAGAGGAGTCAATCCTTCTACTCAGACTTTCTGGTACTTCCTACTTGCAAAGCTGCATTTTCTTTATCAGCCATTAATTTGGTGATATACTTTTGGCCTGTTGGAACATACAAAATCCTTTCCCATAGTTAGTTTTAAGATGTTTGGGAGCCAAGGTTTTGAACAACAGGAATGGGTCTTTGTAAGAGCAGCAAAGGCTCTTAAACACTCTATCTCTTACAGTTAATATTTTTAAAGGATCTGGAGACTTTTGTATGTTTGTTTAATATCTTGTTTAGCATGTGAAAATGATTCAGATACTAAGCACTATAGCACATCACCTTTGGAATGATTATCTCCTTTTTTTGTCTTTAAAATGTCTTTATGTTAATTTTTTTATCCACAATCTGACCCTGTGTCCCCATCCCCCAACCCCCTCACCCCATCAGAGCCCTTGTCTGAGTCTGCCAAAAACCATTGTTTTTCTCATCTCTTTCTCAGTCCCTTATCAATATTCTCCCCGTGGAAGTTGACTGTTTTTGAGCAGAAGTTCACCGTTTCAGTCATTTTTTTGATGCAGTCACGACCAAATGCTTGGACAAAAGCTCAAGGGGCCATGCACAAGAAATACTTACAACTAGGTAATTGGCACTAGCATCCACAGATGAGGGATACCATTCATTGTTTGTTTTTCTGGGACTGTGTTACTTCACTCAGCATGATGTCCTCTAGCTCCAGCCATTTTCCTGCAAAGCTCATGATGTTGTCTTTTTTTTTCCACATAAATTTATTTTTATTTTTTTATCAAATCCAGACCCGTGTCCCCCCCATGCCCCCACCCCACCAGAGCTCATGTATTCTGCCAAACATGCTTTTCATGTCCTTCTCAGTCTTTCTCAATATTCTCCATGAGGAAGTTGACTGTTTTGAGCAGTTCACTGTTTCAGTCACTTCTTTGATGCAGTCCTTTCTGTTGTTGTTTCCGATATGCATCACTCCCAACTGCTTTGGACAAAAGCTCAAGGGGCCGTGCAAAAGAAAAAGAAAGAAATACTTCCTAAGAGTCCTGGCCTTGCTCTACTAGAACAGCAGGAAGAGGTGAAAAAGAAAAGAATGAGGGAGGGAGTTTAAAAGGAAGAGGAGGAAGGCAAAGTGGAAGGAAGGAAAAGGAAAGAGAATCAATTTTCAGATGTATTAATCATAAAGAAGAAACGTGTCACAAATTTACCCACTAGGCAGATTCCATACATAACCCCATCACTTAAGTAAAATGTGGCATCAAGTCCTCTGACTATTCCTGCCCTGCCTAGTGTGGAATCCCTGAGACAGTGGACTGCAGGGGGAGACAACCTTCCCAGAGCTACTGTTCTTCTGTCATGTGGTTAACGTGTTTTCTTACATTCACTTAAACTTGCTCAGTTCCTGGGAAATACTTCTGAACAAAACATCCCACAGCTTGCGGCTTTCCAGCTCTGCTGGAACATGTAACCAGGTCATGAAGACCTCAGAGATCATCTACCCTACCTCTACTTTACTTTACTTTACTTTACTTCTTTACTTTACTTTACTTTACTTTACATGTGAGAAAGCCAAGGTCCATGAGATTACCTGAGTTGAATTCACATTATAGCTAATAGCACTCTATTCTGTTTAGGGGTCTGCAGGGTCTGGGACCCAAATTAAATTCCATTTAGCAATGATATAGATAATAAACATTTGTCCTCATAGCTCCAGTGCTTTTTCCACCCAGGCTCTGAGATGTTTTCAGTAAAGAAGTTTCCTGCAATTTTAGCAGAGTAAGTCTGGTTCTAATGTGGAGAAACCTCTGGGCTCCCAGCCCCCTGTTCCACTGCTAGAGAACTCTGACATTGAGAACTCTGCTGCTGAATTCTGACTATACACGAGACAACAAAAACTATATTCAAATTCTTACTCTTTGCTAAAAGTGAAAATACAGTTTAAGAATGATGAGAGGTCTCAATTATGAACTGGATTTTTTAAAATATTTAATGAACTTTACTTTTAATTCACAAAATTGTCTATGAAACATATGAAGTACACAGAATCAGAGGAAAACTATTACAATGATCAAATTTTAGATGAAATATAAAATACAGCTTATTCACAAAATAAGTTCTTTAAGAGCAAACACACTACCAAAATAAGCTTTGAAGTCTTCAAAGTGCTTCATTTTATTTGCATGAGGTTTTCAATTCTGACTTCTGACATTTCTCTGAATTGAAATATTAATTCAGGTGGTTCACATGAAATAAATACATAATTGGGAAAAATAATGCATGGAGCTATTAGTACTCATAAACAGGCTAATCCTAGCTATTGCACTATCTAATTAAACACTGGACACTTTGGATAGCAGAGGAAATAAGGTCCTTGGTTAATGGTTCTGAGCAAGTAAACTTCAAAATGGAAAATTAAAATGTTGGATTAGTCCAAAGCAGGCTGGGTCCTTGGGAAGCCTGAATGCCTGCAGACGCTAAAAGACAAAGGTACCTGACTAGGCCTGCCACATTCTGCAAGGAAAGGCTAATATAGGATGCACACTTCATTTTAAGTTCACATAAAGGACAAATAGGTTGTAGTAGTACAAATATTACAGGGGATATGCTTATACTCAAAGACTATTTGTGCTTAACATAAACTTTGAATTTAGCTGAGTTTTCTGATGTTTAGCTTATCAACCAAGACATGGGTAGAGGGTAGCATAGAGTCTCAGTCATACCGACTGATTCATACTGCAGCACCAACCCTGACTGTACATCTTCTTTAAATCAGTGAAACCTGAAAGACTCATCACAAAATCAAAATTAGACAATGTTCTTCAATGGTTATTCAAGCCTCTTTCCTCAGGTGTTTAACAACTGTGTCTGGGGTCACCTTAAATTGAAACAATCCATTTTTGTATTCAGATTATTTATTTTAATCCCCATTGTTCTTCTCTGAACCCAGTCCAAACAAATAACACTTAAAAATATTACTTTATAATTGAATTGTTACTGTCTTTCACTCAAACTTAAAACATAGATTCATTTGAAGAAAATATCTAGAGCAAATTGACAGCCATCACTAATAAATTCCTCACCCTCAGAAATTCGTAGTTGCCACAGAAAGATTGGGTTTTCTGTGGCCAATAAAATAAATTGAAAACTCTCCAGCCAACTATAATAAACACAGAATTGAACGCTAATAAAACACCACAGGGCATTTCAAGGTAACACAGCAGGAGAGAGCTCACCAATATAGATGTTTACAGACGGTGACTAAAGATATAATAATTAATCTGCTTTTGAACTAATGAACAAATCACATGCTTCCTTAAAATACAAAGCACAAAGCTCTTAGCTGTTAATTAAGTTCAGGAGTAGAATAAACACTTGATTTGCAGTTAAGGATAAGGCTCATAAACAATAATATAGAGCTATCCACGATCTAATGGGCTGACCCAGAAGAAACAAGTGCCCTATTCAGAATGTAAGAGCTGGCCCAAAGCTATCATTCACCTGTGGTTTTTAAGTCTTAACCAGATCCAAGATAATTTACTATTGGATGTAATACATTTCCATAAGGAATTTCTTTAAAGGAATTACTCTAAATCAGGTCCAAGAATGCTAAAGGTAGTATTTTAAAATAAAAATAATTAAAGCATGTACAACTTCAACCACAGAAAACAAGTTCTCAGAGTATGATAAATTAGCTATTTTACCTCATACATATATACATATATATATATATGAGGTATATATATATGAGGTAAAATAGCTAATTTATCATACTCATGTATATATATGAGGTAAAAAATGTATATATAGGTATGTAGTGTACGGCTTTGGAGGTCAACTTGACATACCTGGGTAGAAGAAGCCTCAACTGGGGAATTGCCTCCATTGGACTGGCCTGTAGCCATGTCTATGGGGTATTTTCTTGATTGTTGAGTGTTGTCGTTGGAGGATCCAGCCCACGGTGGGTGATGCCACCCCTGGGCAGTTACTCCATGGCCTGTGCTTCGGCTCCTACCTCCAGGTTCCAGCGCTGAGTTCCTACCTTGGGTTCCATCAGTAATGCACTGTAACCTGGGAGATGTGAGCTAAATAAACCCTTTCCTTCCCAAGTTGGTATTGGTCAGAGTGTTTTGTCACAGCAATTGGAAGCAAACTAGAGCAATACATATTTAAAACAATTGACAATACGAATAAGAATTCCTGTATAGAACTGAACAGAATAAGACCATTGTTCATCAATGACAGAAAGAAGAAAGATAAATAGATAAGGTGGATAGACAGATGACAGACCCACAGTTAATACACTACAGCACAGCTCGACTAACTGGCACTGGTTTTCATATTTTTTAATTGTAGGGGGAAAAAATCAACAAAAATGCTTTGTGGCATATGAAAAGTCTATGACATTAAAACCAAATAATGGAGCTTTCCCCAGACAGGGTGCTACTAGAACGAACACAGTCATACAACTTGGCTTAGCTGTTGTCTAAGCTACTTTTCTGCTTCAAGACCAGAGTTTATGCAACAGAGTCCAGGCCTAGAAAGTTTAAAATACTTATTACCTTGCTCAAATAAAATGTCATTAAATAATAAGATGACTGTGAGGTAGAGAAGCAGACACTTGACAGAGAGTACCAGCCCCTACTGCCTGGGCTTCCAAGGCATAGTAACTAGAATCACTGCAGCAATTGCAGCTTATCATCAATAAAGAAACACACCCTATTTTCCCTTAGCCTGTCCTCACCTTCTGCTCAACTTGATTTTATACATGCCTTCTCTTAAAAATTGACATTGCCGGGCGTGGTGGCGCACGCCTTTAATCCTAGCACTCAGGAGGCAGAGGCAGGCAGATCTTTGTGAGTTCAAGGCCAGCCTGGTCTACAGAGAGAGTTCCAGGACAGCTGGGGCTACAGGGAGACCCTGTCTCGAAAAGACCAAAAAAAAAAAAAAATTGACATTCACAAAGATCAAGAATTTGGGGTTACTTCTTAATCAGCATAAGATTTCTCTGTTATCATCTCCCACCCATCACGCCCTTCCCTCGTGGCCCTGAAAATCAGTGATGTCGCCTTCACGCCCCTTCCTTTCTCCAACCCCTCCAATACTGCTGTCAGCCCATGGCTCTTCCTAGAGCAGGAATGGATATGGGCAAGACAGAGAGTGAAAGGCAGGTGGTAACCTCAGGGCAAGTGCTCCTGGGGCTGCCGGCCAGTGCTCCTGGGGCTGCCCTCACTGCTTTCCTCCAGCACTCTTCTTCTTCCTCCTCACCCAATCTGGCTATATCTAGAAAACATAAATAGATCTTCTTTCCGTATTTTAGACTCAAGAAGTACTACATTTATGCACTTGTATATTTCTCTATGGGTCTAAGAAAAAATGAGAAGCTGAAGAACCTCCTCCCCAACCACTACTGTCTATTCCTTTTCCTGTTAACATTTCCACCAGGCCTACATAGGAAGTCCTTGTCTCAAAAAATATTACTACATTTTTTAAATTATGAAAACAGGTTATCTGTTTCGGGGGTTAATATATTTATAGGAAAATATGATGGCATGGTATATGGTTTTAGAATAAACACTGGAAAGACAGAAATCTTGTCAGAAATAGCAGCTAGGAACAGGACCAACAGGATCAAATTGAATTCATTAATTCTGAAAGGTAAATAAAAGAAGTGAGATGAAGAAAATAGCCAAGAAACTACCCCCATGTACACCATCCCAACTCAAGACCAAAATTTACCAGGTCCACAGCTCCTCACATGGAATTCCCCATTAACAAAAGAGAGCTAGGAGCACTATGGGAGATCCACTGTTGTATCCTCTGTGACTAAAGGACATTACTGCTTGTAATAAGGTAGGTGTTCCACATGCACTTCTGAGTGAAGAAACCAATAAATAAGTAATCTATTCTACCTCATTATTTTATGAAAACTGGATTCCTGGAAGGAAAAATTGCTTGATATTTTCAAAACCACACAGCTAGCTGAAAAGCAAAAATAAAAATAAATATTATGACCATGTCTTTGCCCCAGGCAACTACTCCATGGTGACAGGAAGGTGGAAAACTTAGATAATATTCACCAGATAGACATTCCACCCTCTATTCTTTCAAACATATTCTGAATTACCTATAACCAAATGCAATGAAGGTGACTATCAGGCCTCACCAAATGAACTCTGACTCCTATAAAATGCAGACTGAAAATAACTCTCTGATTCTCAGCCCTCCTAACAGGATGCTGTTCCCAGTGTCTGACTCCAGCCTGTGACTCAGGGTAGTTACATGCAATGATACAGAAAGGGAAAGCTGTATTTGGGAAAATAGCTTCCTTTTGAATAAACCCGAGTCCTCCTGGTAATGTGAGACCATGTTTGTGAATACAGTAGACATTTATTGTAACTATGGTGCTATAAAGAGTTCAAAGAACCTAACAGAATGCAGAACCAAGGTCATTGAGCAGTTAACTCCACTGAGTCACCACTTCTAGACACCTTTGGTTAAGAGGATAAACTCATTATCAAGTAGATAGCCTCTTGCTTGCAGTAAAAGCATGGTGACTAATATACCCACACTTGGAAGAAGCTCTTCACTGTCGTGGCTGTCATACTACTACCATATTCACCTGTGTCCCAGGAACCAGAGAAAACATTCTAGAAGGAAAATATGATTCTCATTTCCGTAGAGGAGAAGAACTTCAAAATGTCCACTTCTATGTCTGATAGAGCTCCTGTATATTCCAGGCTAAGAACTAAATGCATTTTCCCAATAGAATTATTATTATATATACTGTGTGGGCCCCATGATGATTTTAGAGCAGAAATTATACAATGTGGTTTAAATAGGCTTTTGTGGGTTGGCCTGGAAACCTAACATTGTTACTATGGAAAAATATTTCAAACTCCAAACAACTATGTTCCCAATGAACTTTTGAATGCAACCTCTTTTAAATGAGGGGTTGCATTTTTATTTATACTTAAAATACAGTGATAAAATTGAGTTATCAATTTCAAAAAAATACAGTTGGGCTTCTGACCTTAAATTGATGAATGTTCCTTTGCCATAAAGTAGTTCTAAATAAAAGGAGTTTGTGTTCTCCAATAATATCAAGCAACAGCACAAAATCAAAACAAAAATAGCCTAACAGATTTCATTTTAAAGTAAAGTATTATTGAAGATTAGAGTTACCTTGCAAAGTAAGAAAATGCTTGGCTATAGACTGGAAAATACTTAGTGTACCAAAATCTGCCATAATAATCTTAGGGCCATTGGGAAATATTCAAATCAGTGATATTAAAGGAGACAACAGAGGGGAAAAAAGCCTTAACTAGCTACCAAAAATCTTTGTGAATATTTAAGGTTGTATCAAAATCCTAGAATGTTATATTCAAAATCAGCCACCCAAGATGGGCATGGTGGCACACACCTCTAATTGCAGCCTCAGGAGGCAGAGGCAGGAAGATCTCTATGAGATCTAGGCCACCCCGTCTCCATTTTTTCCAGGCCTGCTGGGCTATAGGAAAACCCTGTCTTGATAAAAGAAAAGAAAATCAACCAACAATTACAACTAGTCTCTTTCCTACCACTTAAAAAGATCAATTATTTGTATTTCTTCTTGTTATTGTTCTCCTTCTCTTCCTCTTCTTTCCAAGGTAGTCTTGCTATGCTGTCCCAGCTAGTATCAAATTCATTATTCATTAATTCAAGGGACTCCAGCCTTCAACATAGCTGAGACTATAGGCCTACACAACCAAGCCAACTAATCCAACTTCTTGAATCAATACTAACCAAGGTTCAGAGTATAGTAAGCAAATGCTGGTTATTTATGGGGTAGGGTAGCCTTTACTACACAATCTGTAAAATGGAAACAAAATCATCAGGTTCCCAGACATACTGCAACATTTCCATGCTTTAGCATCCCCCAGAGATATGCCTGGAACCAGCACTCAGTGAGCTTCCATTCTCTACTTCCCAGTAAGCACACTACCTTCATGTAGATACATGTTAAAATCCTCACCAGCATACTCACCTGACAGCCAGAGCTTATTCTACTGAGGAGTGTGCATACAATATCTAAAGAAATTCAATTTTAGCATTATCTTTCAATTGCTTATGAAAATGAGTTAACTTATCTCTCTCTACCTTGAATAAAATATTATGATTGAATGCTATGGGGTTTTTCAATACAGTAATCACTATAACTTATATTTAAATTCTGCTGAAACCATGGATCTTGAAGTTGGATTCTTGGGGAATTGACATGCTGAAGAAACACAGAAATAGCTTTATTTCATAAAAGGGTGAAAAAGAAGCAAAATTAACAATTGCAATTCAAATCAAGGGTTGGTATAATATAGAAAAAATCTTTTTTAAGATCTCATCTTTGTGAACCATTGGGTTTTAGTGTCTCCAAAACTACTCTCAATAGTATAATAATTTTTTTTCTTAAACATAAATTACAAAGTTCAGTATACAGCTATAAAAACAATGGTGACCTATAGGACAATGAGGTTAGCTCTCAGGTTCTTAGAGCATTGGAAATGAACACTGAAAATCAGAGGCTTTTTCTTTTAGTTAACTTGACTGCCACTCAGAGCACATCTCTGGGTACTGCTCCCTGAAACTGTTCAGTTCAGAATGTTAACTAAAGGCTGAAAGGCTGTTTTGAACTCCTTACAGATCATTTCTGGGTTTGCATACGCATCCTTACTTATAATGATGCCTTTATCTTGGCTGTCTCAGCTATATGTCTGGTCCTTTCTCTTTTCATTAAACCTGTATGTTGAGGGAGGGCACAGCAGGTAAATAAGGAAGAAAGAGTCTTTGCTTTGGGTGCTCATCACTAAGCAAAGCTGGAGCTGGGAGTGGGGGGCAGCTCCACACATGTAAAACTCTGAGGGCTAATAAAAACCTGTGCAGGGCAGCTGAGTCTATTTTTCGGTTTATATATTCCAAACACATGATTTTTAAAGACAGATTCAGAAAAAGATAACATTACAGAGGAGTGAGTCGATGTCCCTAAACCATACTTTCCATTCATAAGATGCAAGTTTTTAAACCAAATAATTTAAATAAACTTTTTCCAAACATTAACACTCCAGTAATCACATTTATCTGACATGGCTTTATTCCAAAATTGAGATTTATCAGTGACCAGAGATGTAAATAAAACAAAATCCTTATGGGACCCTCTACACTTTTCTCCCCAAAGTACAATTTGGCCTTTCTCACCAAATCTCTGTATCTTCAGTTATACTATAAAATGCCCTAACCCCACCTTCCTGCCATGGTGAAAGCAAACCCTCATCCTTAAGGACCCACAAGGAGCCTTCAACGATTCAACAACCAGCAAGCTCTACAAATCACTGCCATGCTCGAGAGAAGAGCAAATCAAATTGCTTTTGAAAGATACAAAGAGAAGCAAAAACTAAAAGCTCTCATTCTTAATCTAAAAACAATGCATATGTATGAGCAATGCTGCAGTCTAAATATATACTTTGTATTTCACCCACACTGCTTATGACTACAGATTTTTGCCAAAAATATTACATTTAAGCATAATACCTCAAGTTTTTCAAAATCTCCAAATCCCCTATTTCCCCCCCACTGCCTACCCCACCCAAATACACTACTATAAACTTCTGGTAAAGGACAGAAAATCTTCTCCTCTTAAAAATAAAGAAACTAAAGCAAAGACTACTAATGTGGCTGTGTTGGAGGGGGATCATCCCTAATTTACAAGGGATGGGCTTTCAGGGCCTCTGGAGAAATTCTGGCTCTCAACCTTATGAACAGCTAACAGTAAAAACTTAATATTTTTGAAGCTCAGCTAGAAAATGGCATAACATCTTTTATGATCAATAACTATATTAATTAAAAGAGCCAGTAAAGCTGGGCTTCTGAGCCTCAGCAGTCTTGGCATTTTGGACAACACAGTTCTTTTGTGGAACAGTGTCAATGTATAGTACAATAATGAATGGCATCCATGCCGTTACCTCCTGGGTGTTTGTAACACTCTCTATCCCATTGTGATAATCCATATCTTCAGACTGTCCCAAATACCCCAAGGGGACAAAATCTTCCCATGTCATACCCTGTGTATTTTCTCACTAACAGAAGTGTGTGACAAATGGTAGTCACTATCATTGTCCTTTTCACTATGGATATCCACTAGACATTGCTTATCAGATAAAAATTTCTATATAATCCACATTTCAGACTTTCCATATCTTATTTCTGAAAATGTGCTTCAGTGACAAGATGGCAAACATGATATGGTTGTAGCAAAATACCAAGGACTGCTAATAGGATGAAATGCAACCCAATACAGTATTCCTATGATCTTAATACTCAGAAAGGAATTCTGAGGAGAGGCTTTAAATGTAAAAACGTATAGCTTTGACACATGAAGAAAGGATGGCCACAAAGCACCACTTTCTAGTCACAATGGTAATTTGTAGCAGAGCTGTGACCCAAACACTGACACACTTAGTCCCAGTTCAGCTAATATTTCACTCACCATGACAGGTATATTGGGAAAATCAAAATTACACTGTCAGACTTTCCAGTGTCTATCCACTGTAGAGTGTGTTTTCATGTTAAATCCCTCTGGTAACTGGCTAAGCTCCTCAAACTCTCTTCCTGTTTCCATCACATTTCTGCCCAGGTCTTCAGAAAACTGACAGTTCTCTAGTTAGAAGACAGAAGACAAATTTAACTGTGGCAAGTTTGAGTGGCTAGCTTCAGTCTCTCCACCATGCCATAACAAACATTTTCCATGGCAGTCATCCTCAGTTGAGGAAGAACAGACAGCCTTTCATATTCTATTAATCAACAGCCATTG
Source organism: Rhizomys pruinosus (assembly GCA_009823505.1). Classification (NCBI taxonomy): domain Eukaryota; kingdom Metazoa; phylum Chordata; class Mammalia; order Rodentia; family Spalacidae; genus Rhizomys; species Rhizomys pruinosus. The sequence goes on along the minus strand of VZQC01014894.1, from coordinate 2,371,488 downwards.
CTTGGCCAGATCAACTTTGTCCCTCCATCCTACACTACTGCTTGCTGTATTTGCTAAGAAACGTTAATGTTAGAGTCATGTGATATAGTGACTTTGCATTCTAAGGATACAGCCTGATTTCACATCCATCTCTTTCTTCTTATATATTATACCACTTACTAAGAGGACAATGTTAAATGTGCAGTGTCGAGATCATCTGGATACTCCCACACTGTACAGTGTACTCAGACATTAGCTACCTCCAGAAGCACACCATTTTCAGGTGCTTCTGGAGGCTTCATCTTACCAGCCTTGCCTAATATTCTCTTTCAAGCCCAAATGCCCCAAGTTGATCATTAACATGGTAAATTAGTCTACAGTGATATGGTATAAGAATATACAAAAATGGGTTTTCACGGCAAAAAGGACAAGAACTTCAAGGCTAGTAACTTTGACAACTCAAATTCTTATGTCTTGGTCTGTGAAATGTAGAATCATAAATTTTTATGCATCTTACAGACTGTTTTAAATAATTCTGTGCTGCATGCATGAAATCCAGTGGAGGGGTTTTGGGGGTGCAGGTAGGGGAGGGAGTCTAAGTATGATTAATATGTATTATAAGACATGCACAAAAATCCAATAAATATATACATTGAGAAAAATAATAATTCTGTACCTATCACATAGTGAATGTCAATAAGGGCAGACAGAATTAAAATCCTCTATTATATCCTAGCATAAGTAGCTCAATAGCAAAACTATCAAACAAGCTAGAAAATAAACTGTTAATTTTTTCACAATTTAAAAGGGGAAATATAAGAAAGAGAATGTTTAATGAAAATATACTGTCTTAACCATGAAGGAACAGTGATATATAACCATACTATGTTAGCATAACACCCATTTCAACTGGTCTCCCCCACCTCATCTTACCTATATGTTATGTACCTTGTCACCCTTTCCACTGAGGAACCATAAAGACTAACAACATTCCTGCTCTGTTGGTCCAGGCTCAAAGTCTCAGAAGTGATAAAGCAAGAAAAACTACAAAGTCACAGACGAATGCCTTTATTTGGCTCATTTGTGAAATTAGGATAGTAAAGCATCCCTCATAGTGTTCCTGTGAGGACTGCATGAAAGAACGCCTGTAAACAGAGGAGCCCTGCACCTGGCACAAGGTAAAGCCCGATAATTATGAATATTATTATTACTTAAAAGAGTTCCAGATCCTCACTTCATTGGCATGGCAAAAAAGACATAGTGAGATTAAGTAATGTTACCATGGTAAATGATGAAGGGGAACACAGAACCCAGTTTTCCAATATTTCCAATAATAAAATAGAAAGAGGAAAAAGATGTACAAATATAGAAGCCTGAAATCCCTGCAGCCCTACTACTGCAGATGACGGCTCTGCTCTGTCAGTCCTCACCGTGCTCACCTCCTGAATCACTTTCTTGGGGCTGCCACAGCAAAGGACCACACATACCGCGTGGCTTGAAACCACAAATATTTATTTTCTCACAACTCTAGGGTCCAGAAATCTGTCATGAAGGTGTCCATGAGGCCATGCTTTCTTTGAGACACTGGGCAGAATCTTTCCTTGCCGCCCCCCCCCCCCAGCTTCTGGTGGTGGCCACCGCCCTCAGCATTCCTCGGCTCCGGCACCACTACTCTGATCCCTCTCTGTGGACACATGGCCCTCTCTTCTTGCATGTCCGCCTCTTGGTCTCTTCTTTTCTTTCAAAGATACCTGTTCATATTGGATGAACACTCTGCTCCACTCCAATATGAAATCATCCTACTTTCATTATATCTACAGATACTTTTTTTTTCCAAGTAAGGTCACATTCATAGTACCTGGGATTAGACCTGGCACACATCTTTTTTTCTTCTTCTTCTTCCTTCTTTTCTTTTTTTTTATTTTCTTTTTGGAGAAGACAGTGAGCCTCCTACATTTCTCTCACCAGAAAACAGTTTATTTTGTTGTGGTTTGGTTTGGGGATTTTGGTCAGTCTTAAAGCTACAAATGTGAAGTTCATTGAAATGTTATTCATGCTAACTGGCCAATTCAGAATTATTGTAACAAAAAAGCAACTATGCCTACTTAACCATGTTTACTTCCCAAGCTCATTAGTGGTTCCATGTGGTGAGAAAAATTTCCCACTCACTGTATCAAATTTAGCACATTTATTTAGTCTGAGTCAATGCCTGAAATATCCTTTCATACATTTAAGCCAATTTTCTCCAAGGTCAGACAGCAAGATAGAAGTCACAGATCTTTCTCCTCCTAGTCAATCATGATAAAATATAACACTGAATTTGGTACAAGAAAGTTGGGCTATGAAACATGCCCAGAATAATAGAGAGCTGATTTTTATATAATTCTTTATTATTTGATTTAATACACATTTGAACTAAAATCAAAGTATATTGATGTAGAGCAAATTATAATTTTAAAAGAATGTTTCTATAATGAGTTAGGATATATGCTGAGATTGAAAAGCAATCAAACATCTCTCCAATCATAGTTCACAGTCTAAAGGGAGGAACAGTAACCAGATAACATCCTTTAAGCTTACTCTTGTCAGAAATCAGGCAAGAACATAAAGCACAGCTTTTCTAGTCAAGCACCGCCTCCCTCACTGCTGAGTTTTATGTAAGAAAGATTTTTCCCATCTGGGAATTGGTCTACCAGATATTTAGTTAAGGGGCTGGGGATTTTGCTCAATTGGTGGAATGTCTGTCTAACATGCATGAACCCCATGGCTTCAATCCCTCCAGTACCATATAATACCAGAAATGGTGGCCCACACCTATAGTCCCAGCACTGGAGAGGGGGTGACCAAAGAAGTAGAAATTCAGTGTCATCTCCACTATGTAGCAAGTTCAAGTGTAGGCTAGAGACTTGCCCTCAAAACAACAAAAACATGAAAAAAAAATTAATGTTAATGAAGTAAAATTAAATAAATAATTTTGTTTAATGAGCTAATCCAACCTGTGATCAAATGTGCAGGAAACAAAGCAGTCTATGTTAAATTTTTATTAACATACACCAGAAAAATCACTACCAAATTTGATCTAGCTGAAGAAAAATTATTTCACAGCATGAAACTATTGAAAAACACAAGAAGGTTTTTCCGGAATTTCACAACTTGGATGAAATCTTGTTAGAAATAAACCACATTTTGTAGAAAACTGCATCAAAGGACATAGCTGATAAACCATATCAGAATTCTGAGTAGGTCGTGTATCTAGTGTTGTGACTGTGTTTGAAGCTATACAGCAGTCCTGGAAGCTGCACTGAAGCCGAGACAGCTACAGGACTGCTTGCAGCTGTAAAGCCAGGAGGATCGTAGCAAAACCAACACTGAGGACTTTAATGAATAGATTAAATGACCATAAAATCTTTGGCACGATGCCTAATTGCTATTGTTATTAAAAGCACATGTTCACACCTGGCAGGTACTGCAAACTGCCTGGCCTCAAATACAGCTGTTATGAAATCCTGCCATTGAAATCTCAGACAAGGAACCTGAGACCACATTCCTCAAAAGAGAAAAAGAAAAACTAACTTCCTCAAAGGTGCAAAATAACACAATACATACAAATCACCAATACAGAGACTTCAAGGTCTCACATGCACATATGTACATACATACACATACATGTGCATGTATACACACACATTATATATATATACATATATATATATATATATAAAACATCATGGTGGGATTTAATTTTGCAAAGAACTTAATAACTGGCCTTTCATTTCACTGTACTGACAAATTTTGGTCATTTAAAAATCATTCCATCCAAACATCTGTGTCTATACCAAAGAAACCTACCATAACAATTAGTACTGTTTAAAAATGTTTTTTAATTTTATTTATTTCTGTATGTGTACGAATGTACTGTCTGCATGCAAGTCTGTGCACCCATGTCGTGCAATGCCGCGGAGGTCAGAAGTGGGTATTGGATTCCCCTGGAGCTGGAGTTCTCCTGGAATTGGAGTTTCAGACAGTTCTCAGCCGCCATGTGGGTGCTGGGGATCGAACCCGGGTCCTCTGTTTAAATACCTATATATCTAATTGTGTGTGCTTCATTAGTATGATCGAAAGGCTATATATTATACTGTTTAATACCTAAATGTCTAATTGCATGTGCTTCATTAGTAGGATTGAAAGGTTATGCCTGGACAAGCTGGCAGCCCATGAAAGAAAACAGCCAGAACTGACTAGAGACCAAGACATCAGCTCCAGAGAAAGTAGAGTGTTTTGCTTCTCATCCACCTGTGCCCCTTTTCTAAGCCTAGGGAACAATCTGTGGAAGAGGGGGCATGGTAGAATGTAAGGGCTGCGATTGGGGTTAATGGTGAAACTACAACAATATAGACTGGACACTCATTTGATCAACTTGATTGAACATACAAGCCCCCCCCCCCCTGCTGGATGGTGGGACCCATGAGCTGTGTGGGTTTGGGCACAATGCTTGCAAATTGGTTTTACATGAAGGATGCTTGTACTCACAAATTATCACTTATTGTTAAAAAAAAAATGAAAACAAAACAAAACAAAAAAGCAGAGAAAGATGCAGAAAACTTACGGCAGAATGCATGATCTGGGATGTGTAGGGGTGGGGTGGGGGGAAGGGAAGGGGATATATGCCTGAACTGAATTGGAAAATGTTGTATGAAATACACAAAGCATCAATTAAAAAAAATCATTCCCTTGGGGTTGGAGTGATAGCTCAGCTATTAAGAGCACTGACTGCTCTTGCAGAGAACGTGGGTTAGATTCCCAGCACCCACCTGGCAGCTAACAACAGTCTGTAACTCCAGTTGCAGGGGATCCAATTCCTTCCTCTGACCCTCCTGGGCACTGCACATTTGTGCACTTACATACATGCAGGCAATACACTCATACACATAAAAATACATGGAATATTTCATAAACTCATTATCATAGGTTTAAAATTAAGAATTATTTGGGGCTTCAGGGAGACCCTGTCTCGAAAAGACAAAAAAAAAGAATTATTCTCTCTCTAGAGTATAAAAGGTATGATTTTTGCAACTGCAAATTGTGCAAAATGGATCCAAATGTGGATGACAGAATTCCAGTCATATTGGGTCTATTCTCAATTCAAGAACAGGCAGAATTTCACTTTTTTCTAATACTTTTAAACACAGATAAAGCTAGTAGCATATTTTAAACAAGAAGCCTTGATAAATGGTCCCACCTAAATCCAAAAACAACTCAGTAATGTAAATATTAACACTAACTTAATTTTCATTATGTTTATATGGGTGTGGGGGAAGGGTGTGTGCATGAGGGCACACGTGTTTGAGTGTGCATATGCCATGGAATATGTTCGGAGGTCAGAGGACAACTTGCAGGATCCAGTTCTCCCCTTCCACTACATGGATCATTAAGCTCAGGTCATCAGGCTTGGCGGCAGGCACCTTTATCCACTGAGCCATCTCACAGGCCCAGTTACATTGATTTAAATCAATCAGATAGAAAACTATTATCATGCACGTTGCCAGTTTCCTCTCATCTTGTCTGGTCATGCCCATCAGGGCCTCCCTCCAAGGACTCTGAGTACTAAGATGCAGTCAACATTGGTTCCCTTTGAAGTCTGATGTTTTGTCTTCCTTCTGAACTTCTCTACCTAGACTGACTTTGAAGAATGGATTCATCTCTTCTGAAGCAGTCATGTCAGGTCCTTCTTCACAGATTGAAAATAAAGTGTAGGTAGAAGTCAATAGTCAGGCTGGAGAGATGGCCAGCAGTTATGAGCACTGGCTTATCTTGCAGAGGACCCAGGTTAAATTCCCAGCACCCACATGGTGACTAACAACCATCTATAACTCCAGTTCCAGGGGATCAAAGGCCCTCTTCTGACCTCTGTGGGTGTTGCACAAAATGAGTGCACTTACATACATATAGGCAATTCACTCATATACATAAAATAATAAATAAAGTAAAGAAGTCAAAAGCCAGGCGTGGTGGCACACGCCTTTAATCCTAGCACTTGGGAGGCAGAGGCAAGCGGATCTTTGTGAGTTCAAGGCCAGCCTGGTCTACAGAGTGAGTTCCAGGGCAGCTGGGGCTACAGGGAGACCCTGCCTCAAAAAAAGACAAAAAAAGAAAGAAAGAAAAGTCAACAAAGTCCCTGACCAAGCCTGCACCCGCACATAAGTAGACTGGAAAGGACTGCTTTCCAGGGAAGCAGCCTTAAGCTGATAACAGAAATGCAAACCTTAGGGCTATGCAGGGTTTGAGACCATCATCTGGTGAACTGCTAGCTGGCTGATTCTCTACTGATTTCATTGTTGCGTCTTCATTGTAGAAGTGGAGAAGCTAAGTATTCATGTTCCCAAAGTTTCTCACACTGCGGGGGGGGGGGGGGCTGGGGGAGGCAGAGAGATCTAAGCAAAGATCCTTTGAAGAATTTCAGGACACACAGAGGCTGGTGCATTCTGACCCCTCTTTTTCTGCCTTAAACATGATGCTTAGACCATCAGTGTCATCTTGGAACCAAGAGTCAATCAACAAACAACTGTCTGAATAGGGATACTCAGTATCTGCATTATAAAAACATGTCTATAAAATGCTTCTGGGGCTGGAGAGATAGCCTAGTGGTTAAGAGCACCGACTGTTCTTGCAGAGGACCCAGGTTCAATCCCCAATACCCACATGGCAGCTAAGAACCGTCTTAACTCCAATTCCAGGAGAACTCCAGTTCCAGGGGAATCCGACACCCTCTTCTGACCTCCACGGCATTGCACGACACGGGTGCACAGACCTGCATGAAGACAGTACATTCATACACATAAGAAAATGCTTCTAAAGTCTTGAGATCTTTAACCAAATGTGTGAAACACTGTAAGACTTTAAGGGCAAGGGGTACAGGAAGCAAGATAACCCCCCCCCAATAGGCTAAAACCAATAGCTACAGAGCCTGGAGAGATGGTTCCATCTGAAAAGTATCACACAAGCCTGAAGACCTGAGTTCAGTTCCCAGCACCCACATTAAAAGAGGGGCAAAAGGCTGGGCACAGCAGTGCAAATCTGAGGGGGGGAGACAGGAAGATCCAGGGGTTTCCTGGCCAGCCAGTCTAGCCTAGTCAGTAAGCTACAGGTTTAGTGAGAGAAACTGTCTCAAAAATCAAATGACTGAAGACATTCACATCAACTTCTAACTACCCTATATTTACACATGCATGCATATACACACACATCACACACAAACACATAAACATATATACACAAAAATAATAGCTACAAGGCACACTAACAAGAGATTTCATATGTATGTTTGGTATCAGTACCCATATTTGTCATCAATATAAAACCTGCTTTGTTTTGTTGGTTGAGTCAAGGTTTTACTATATAGTCTAGTCTAACCTCAAATTTAAGATTCTTCGGCCTCAGCCTCTTGAGTGCTAGATTTACTAGTGTGCATCACCATGTCCAGACTAATCTGGATGTCTCAGAATATTTAGGAAAATTATTTGATGTATATTTGAAGAAAATAGATCTGAAAAGATTAGGAATATTAAAGTATTATGCAAATTTCAATTAGCTCTACGTACCTTACAGTATTTCAACCAAGCTAAAACAAAGACTGTAAATGTTAACAGAAAAATAAATAGAATGGAGATAGTATAAGCAAAGTGTGCATTTCTTTGATTGGTGTGTGTGTTTGTGTGTGTGTGTGTGTGTGTGTGCTAAAAGAAAGAACCCAAGTGAAAAAGTCATAAATTATAATGCTGAAGAAAGTCATGTTCCAAAATAAGACTTGTTTTCTTCAGCAGTCTGGATAACATTTTACCTTGTGTTCAAACTACCCATGCATGCGATGAATGTAGTTTAGTCACCCTCAAATTATAGCCCCTTTCTGATCATCTTGTACAAACTCAATCCGTGTCCATGGAAATGCAGCATTATGTAGCAGAGTCAAGTAAATGAAATAATGCTTGCACTTAAATTCATGAGGCACCTTTAAATTGTCTTTCATTTTCATTTAAATATTTCAGCCTACAAAAACAGGCTAAAAATATAACATACTATTTCAGAGATCAAATCAGCATGACTGCTTGCCCTGGTCAGTGATGGTGTTCACCACTTATTCTATGATTTATTCATAAATGAACTGGTATCTTTCTGAGTTTTCCTTTGAGCTCAAGCTGCCCATTACTTAAGTCACACTCACTGATGTGACTTCAATCTATTTAGCACATCTGAGGTTCATCATTCCTTATCTTTAGAGCAACTGGGGTTTTACACATCTGCAAGGTTAATTTCCTGACCAACATCTTCCACATTTCACAGGCTCCCATTTCTTTTGTCACTTCTCCCAACCTTTAGTTCCACTACTTCTGCCTTACCTTCCCTGGAGTCTCTCAATTGTTCCTTGCTTTAGGACTATAAAATCCACTCAGGTAAAAAACATAAAAAGTAAGCAAAAATGCCCTTACATCTGAAAATAAATTCTAATTATATATAAAATACCGAAGGAACATGTCTGCCTGCCATCATTTTTAAAAGAAGAGACGTGACCTGTTTTTTTCTCATCTCATACAGCCATTGTGTGCTTGCAAATATTTACTATATATATTATATATAATATATATAATACATATATTATATATATTATATATTATATATTATATATATAATATATATTATATATAATATATATTATATATATATTGTGTTGTGTATGTGTCTGTGTCTGTGTGTCTGTGTATCTCCATGTGTAAAATATGTAATGTTTCCAAGTTCATTATAAATTGTACTGATATAAAGTACATATGGCACATCATTTATTTTTTTATTTTTATTTTATTTATTTTCGTATGTGTATTAATGTACTGTCTGCATGTAGATTTGTGCACCCGTGTCGTGCAATGCTGCAGAAGTCAGAAGAGGGTGTCGGATTCCCCTGAAACTGGAGTTAAAGACGATTTTCAGCCGCCACGTGGGTGCCAGGGATCGAACCCTGGTCCTCTGCAAGAGCAGTTGGCGCTCTTAACTGCTAGGCCCTCTCTCCAGCCCTGGCACATCATTTATTAATAATAAAATATATACAATATCTTTTATTGAAAAATTCCACACAGTCACTTTCTTACAACAAAAAAGCTGGTGTGTTCTGATATGAAGGTTGGTTGACATTTTCTTTGGTATTAATAAGATATAAGTAAAACAATGACTGTGTCTTTTGTAAATTCTTACTCATCCATAGGAGCAGCTTCTTTCCTGAATTGGATAACTCTTTACAAATACTGAAAGAGTATTTTCTCCATCTTATACTATTCACAATGTAACTGCTATATATCTGGCATGATTTTAAGTGCACCCGGCCTTCTTAACATTTTTCTCTATCACTTTCTCAAGACTCAAAAATAAGCAAAACAAAATCTATGGTTTTTGCATTTATTTGCCAAGTATTTGTAAACATTTCCACCATGGCTAACCTCAAGATCCCATTGTGAAGTGAGTGGGTGTAGACTGGAGAAGCAGGCAATGTTACACACACACACACACACACACACACACACACACACACACACATACACACCACTCAGAGAAACAGACACAAATGGCTTTAAGCATAGACAGCAGGAAAATGTGGCAAACTACAGAGTATGAATTTTTAATATTTAATTAAATCTAAGAGCTCACAGTTTAATTTTTATCAATGGTTGTGTTTAGTAACCAGTTTGCAAAACTCCTGAATGTTGAAGCAGCCTGGGTCTCACAGGCCAACGTAACCCAGACCCACCACAGCACTGGGTGGAAACAGCACCCATGACTCACATGCCACTGCTCCACTGCATCTGCTCCTGATGGAGCCCACGTGGATCTGCAATTCCAAAGCATGGGCTTTTATATATTTTTTATTTCACTACTTTGTAATAGTCCCAAACTTTTCCATATGATTTTCAATTACTCTCTCATTTTTACCAGCTTCATGTAGTCACCATTATCTGCCTTAAAAGTTTGCATTATGTTCATCCCCCTTTTCTGCTCATTTTACAAACTCTGTCTGAGCAGTATCACCAGTGGCTTTGGTGACCAACTCTTCCCCAGTGACCTCTCTTTCACTCTTATTCATCAAGACAGACTTCTCCTGAGCTCTATTGCAGATTACCAGCTGCCTTATGAGTTAGCTCCCCTTGTTATTAGCTTAATAGTTTAGTAATTAGTTGGAGGAATATTGAGCTCTGTCCCACCCACTAGGCTGTTTCACAGACATATGGAACATTTTAACTTGTTTCCCATTTTCTCCCTGCCCAAGACCCTGAGAAGTTGTTTTGGGAATCAAGGTACAAACCAAAACCCAGCAAGTATTTCAAACATAGCCGGCATGGAATATAAATAAGTAAATGTCTACCAGAAAGTGCTTCTCTCCCAAACTCTAATCATACTGAATGACACCAGCAGTCAAACCCACCCACATGAGAGAATCCCAGGTGTTTCCCTGTACCATCACTCATGACTGCTTACCTCCTCACTTCTTAAGCATCTTACAAACCTATTCCCTCTTCTTCATCATCATAACTACTACCTTATCTTAGGCTCACTTTTGGCTGGACCATGCAGAAGCCTCCTGAACCCTTTACATGTCCTCTCTCCCCACTCTGACTGAACTGTATACTGCTACCAAAACAAACAATGTAGGCTACACCCATGTCTATTTAATGAGGTTGTTCTACTGACTTGATAAGCTCTGAAGCCTACTCCAGGCTTTGCAAAGCCCTATCATCTAGACTTATTTGGCTTCTCAGCTGATTACCATCTATTTTCCCATGAGGAGTTGACAGGCATGGTCCTCGTGTGCTTTGGTTGCCTAGCCTCCTTCACAGCTCTGGACCGCTACAAGATTACTCCACCCTGCCTTGAATATACTTTCTTGCTGTTCTCATGGCATCAAGGCGCATCCTATATCCTTGTGCGTTGAGTCTGGGACTATACTTATTCCCTGCAAAAGGTGTTCTTCTGAAACTTTATTTCTTTCCCACTAGATTATAAACTTCTGCCAAGAAGACACAAAGCACAGGAGGAAATCAGAGCTCCTTTTGTGTCTATGAAATGACAAACCATTTGTTCTGCAGAGAAAGTAGACATCCAAGAAGCTGTTGTCCCTTTTAAAGCCACTCACCTTGAAAGTTATCCACTTAGTTTAATGATAATGGCATGGCTCCAAACATTTTTGGAAGTCAACTTTCTGAATTATCTGGGGAATGTTCTTTATATTATCTCAAGTGATGCCAAAAAGAAAAGCATTATTCTGAACAGATCTGAAGCCTAAGAGAAAATGTTGAGCAATGGAATTCTGTGTAGAAAATAACATATGTAAAAGGTCTCATGATTGATACAGGGTTGCCTGATAAAATGGCTCAACGATGTCTAATAGAAGAATATCAAAAAGTATTTTATTAAAGATGGCAGAGGCACATGGTGGTGCTCAGCTTTAATACCAGAATTCAGGAGGCTGCGACAGGCAGATTTCTGTGAGATGGAGTCCAGCCTGATCCACATAGAGAGCTCCAGGCCAGCTATGGCTAGAAGCAGATGCTATCTCAAAAAGATAAATAAATAAATAAATAAATAAATAAATAAATAAATAAATAAATAAAAGTTTTAAAGTGGCAATGGCATTTTGTATTTTGTTTGGATAGGGACTGTATGCTTCTTAAGGATCTGTGAGTTGGAATCTAAAACTTCACTGACAGGAAAGTCACTGTTAAGGTTACCAAGAGCTGGACTTTCTGACTACCTCCATGAATGCTAAGGTTGAGATGGAGTTGTCTCCCAAAGGCTCATGAATTTGGTTTCCAATGTGATGGAACTGAGGCATGGTGGATGTTTAAGAGACGGAGCTAGCAGAAGTCAGAGACAGCACCCTTGAGAAAGGATTACTGTGGGAATGGATTAGTTCCCACCTGCAAGAGCAGATTTATTGACAGGAAATGATCCTGTGTTCTGAGTTCTCTGGGGTGCATGTGCTGCTGCCACAATGTACCATCCACAAAGCAGGGATGCACCCAGGAGGCCCACACCACATGCCGGTGCCATGTTGATTGGACTTTGCAATCACAAATAGTGAGACAAATAAACCTTTTTCCTTTACAAACTATATAGCCTTGGGAATTTTATTACAACATTCCAAATGAGTGAGACAATGATTTATCTGAGTTATCCGTATAGCATATCCTTACAACAACCTTATAGTGTAAGTACAATTAAGTTTAGAACACATACAGTGTTTAGAATTAGCATCTTCAACTTACAGTTGAAAAAAAAAAAAAGAATTAGCATCTTCAACTTACAGTTAAAGAGAAATAGGCTAAGAAAGTTCAAATGACCCCACTGCTTGTTACCAGTGGGCGGATCATCACCCTCTCCTGGCTGTCCCATGTGTTCAAACACTTAAATCTGAACATGTGTGTTTACACCTGTGCCACCCCCTAGACTCTGCAGCGTCTCCTGAAATGCACTGCTCCTTCCTAAGTTCCCCATTTCCACGCAGCTAATTCCTAACTATAATGCTAAGGCTCATTTTATCCACTTTCCCTGGGTTGCCTTCAATCCCGACTGCCATTGTACCTTATTGCTTACCTGGAACTTAGACATTCACTGTCTGATACGGATTACACAGAGAACCCAGATCCATATTGCCCAAGGCAGGAGAGGGCTTGGGACTGACTAACATTCAGGACAGGGGATGAGTTGTCTGTTTACATTTCCATTGTATTCTGAGGGTAAATTTGAGTAAATATCTTTAAAAATGTGTAATGATGGTTAAGTGCTTTCAGGAATATATTTTATATGTTTAAGTACATATATATATCTATATATATCGATATATAGATGTATATATATATATATCTTTAAGTACTTATAAGTATGATATAACTTTAAGTACTTCCAGGAATATATCTCACTTGATTCTCACTCTTGAAAGAACGAAACTTATCTGTATAAAGGAAGAGCCTGAACTTCAAAAAGCTAAGTGTGTCTACATAAGAATGAGTATATCTTGCAACCTAGCACAGCACTTTAACCAGGAGGTACTCATCTAGGAGTTGAGAAAATTGCCAAGAGAGGCTAACTTGACATCTGGTCTTTTCACACTTTACCCCTTCTCCACCAAGGGGATGATGCCACCCACGCCCTCATGGCTAGTACTATTTGACTGAATGCTCATGGGCTTCCAACTGCCAACACATTCATTTCTTTGCCCAAGAGTTTTCTCAGGACTTGCACTGCAGAACAGAAGCTCTTGAGACTTATATTCTCCAGAAGGAAGCAGCCCTGAGCTAAAGAGTAACTAGTTTTATGGCAAAAGACCTTAGCTCACTTGCTTCCTAAGAGCTACATCCAAGCTGTAGCTGCTATAGCAGCCCCTGAGTTCCCTCTCTGCTGCTCAGAACCCTGGCTGGCTTCATGCACTCCCTTCCTGACCACCTTCCTCATTCTGAAGACTCACGCTTACTCTGCCCTTTGCCTATAAATGAATGAATGCGGAGGCAAGCGGATCTTTGTGAGTTCAAGGCCAGCCTGGTCTACAGAGTGAGTTCCAGGACAGCTGGGGCTACAGGGAGACTCTGTCTCAAAAAGACCAAAAAATAAATAAATAAATAAATAAATATAAATAAATAAATGAATGGGGCTCAAGTCTTTGTGACAAGCTCTCTTGGACCCCAAAAGAACACTGTAGGTAAAAAAAAAAAAATCAGGAATCCTTTATAAGCAATTTTAACTGTATTTTTCAAAAAGAAAACACTTCTTTTGGTCTTTTTGAGACAGGGTCTCCCTTTAGTCACAGCTGGCCTGGTGCTCACTATGTAGTCCAGGCTGGCCTTGAACTCACAGAGATCCGCCTGCCTCTGCCTCCCAAGTGCTGAAGAAAACACTTTAATAAGCCATGATTTACCACTACATAGTCAACAAATCCAAAATAGGAGTTACATTAACATAAGAAGTTTTATGATTTTCTAGCATGAGAAAAATATTCTTTGGAAACAAAAAACATTAAAAATTGGTAAGGGAAAATGTCATTTTAACACCTGCATTGGGTCTTAAATCTAACACGTTTCTTAGGTGCATAGGTTAAGAAAAGTGAAATTTTTAATGTTTTTCTTCTCTTAGGCTCATTTTGAAACAACATTTTATGAAGAGGAAGAGAGACAGAGAAAGAGAGAGAGAGGGAGAGATTTTTCAGGTACATTTCAAAAAAGCTATATGACCATTTCTCTGAAAGTCGTTAGCTCTCTGGCCTTCAATAAGATAAATGCAGACACCCTGTCCACACAGCTACATTTTGATATCCCTGAGGATGTCCAACATTTCCAAAGCTACCAAGCACTCTCTATGGAGAATTACTGAGATTTAGATAAACAAATTAAAAGAGAAGGAAGGGGAGAAGGAGGTAGGGAGGGAGTTCACAGGCTAGATAGACAGGGAAATAGACACCTACTATTTAGGAGAAGAAAGGCTACCCTTCTAAACAAGACAGGGGAAGGAGAGAGAGTCTGGCATGAGGTCTGCTATAAAATGCATCTTTTAGCCCACATAATCCAGTGATTATTAGTATAATCATAGAGCTATGCAATCATCAGTTTTACCTAAATCTACAGACATCCTATTGACCCCCAAAGAAACTCCATATCCAGTGGCAGTCACACCCTGACTCCCTCCACACGGGCACTGGCAACCTCCACTCACACACATGGACTCATACAATATGAAGTCTTAAAAGCCCCAACTTGTTTTACATAGCATAATGTACTCAAGGCCCATTCACTTCTAGAATGAATCAGTATTTCATTCCTTTTTATTCTCGATAATAGTTTAACGTGTGATAGATATACCATATTTTTAAAACTCTGTTCAAAGCTAATAGGTATTTGGGTTATATCCACTTTTTTGCTATTAGATATGACCAAGAATATATATATATATATATATATATTNGTATATATATATATATATATATATATATGTATTATATAGAGATATAACTACATACTTCTGTCTGGAAACACATTCTGAATACACAGACACACACATGAATGTGAGCTTGACATTTTGAGTAGATGCTAAACTGTTTTCTCAAAGGACTATGGCAAACATTAATTTTTAATATTAGAAATAGTCACACTAAAAGTGATTTGAAGAGTGATTAAAGGAGTGAAATAAGATAAGAATTATAAAAGTCAGAATCCTAACCTGAGGGAGTCAAATAACACAACATGACTGTGAAGACAGGAGCAATGACAGGAAGGAGGAACTGGAACTGAAAAGAGGAGGAAAATTGAAATACTCTCCAGAGAGGATCAGTTAAAAAGCTGATTGCTGAAGAAAACAAAATATCACATAAAATATCAGGCAAGTAAGGAAAACAAAACACACAAAATGTGAGCAACAGTGAGTGGAGGAGACTGAAACAAGTAAGCTAGACTATGCCTCAGGCTCAGCTGTAGCTGGAACCACCAACTACAGCTCTAAGGAACATGGGTAGAGTGTGGGGTCAGATTTTTCTCCCTACTCAAGAAAATAAGGGGGCTTATCATGAAATCTGGATTTTATTTTGAATTACTTATAAATACTACCAATTAGTTCAGTATGTCTTTAAAGTGTGTACAGAATTAGCCAAACGTGAAACATGTCCACAAGTTGCCAGTGTGTGATCTTCCTTACGCAGGGTAAAGGAAAGTGAGCCAGGGATCAGTACATGGAGGTGGATTAAAGACAGTGCCTTGAAGGATATGGAGAGCAGAGTCAGAGGAAGAAACTGCCAGGCTGTGAGCAATCCCAGGCTCAGGGATGGTCGTTTTCAAAGAGGATGTCACAAACAGAGTGAAACAGCACAGGGCAACATGTCAACCAGGAAATTAAAAAGCAGACTTTGGGATTTGACAACTAAGAAATAGGAATACAGGAAATTGGGGGAAATGTTTGATGAATGTGAGAAAAGTGAAAAGCTGGATAATCCAAACCTTGTTTTCTTCAAACATCAGCTTCGGGGTTATATGCCTCAACTCTGTATTTAAATTTCTCAGAGAAAAGCAAGCTAGGTTTAATAATATTGCTTGCTTCAACTGAAAGATATTGAACTAATTTATTTGTTTTAACAGAAGACATCTGAAAAGTTTACATCTCTGTGATGCATAGCTATTTGGTGGTTTTGAGTTTTGAGTTATAAAAAGCAACTATGAGCATGTTTTATAAACACAAAAATGATGGGAATAGGGTATATATCGTTGGTTGTACATGCCAGAGACCCAAAATAACAGAGCTATTTCAGCAACTCTGCTTAAAGCAAAAGTCACCATAGGTCCATGCCTTTTTTAAAGCACGTTGCTCCACCATCCTTAGAGTGCTGGTCTCCAATAGCAAGGCCTAAGACCATATCCTCCTTCCAACAACAGAGAAGGGGGAAGAGACAGCACAGCACTCTTCTGCCCTTCAACAGCCCACCTGGAAGTTTCATCAATGGGCTTTGCTTAAGTCATATGCACAGAACTCTGCCAAGCCCTGTGATTCCTAGCTGCAAGGGAGTCAAGGAATTATCATCCTTATCCAGCAGAAACTACTCCTCAGCTGAACTCAGAGGCTCTGCCTCTGACCTCAATGAGGAAAAGTCACTCTGCTGTCTACCAGTTGTCTACTGGAAGTCTCCAACCAGAGTGGTGTTTTCCTATTTTCAGGTTCTGTGCTTAAAACTCTATAGATACTATACATACTGGTTCAGTTTTGCAAGAGAATATAAATACGGCCTAACCTTTATGCTGAAGTATTGGAAACACAGCAATGTAACAACGCTACAAGTTTTGGCATCACAGTGCTGATATTTATTTCAGTGCTGAAGAAAAAGTTAATTTCAATTTCTTCTCCCTAAATTATTTTCCTAAGAATTCTAAAGCAACTTTGGTCGTCTTGCCATGCTTAACAACTAGCTTTCAAAAGACTACATTAAAAACTCAAATTATAAAATTAAAAAAAAAATCATTGACATATTCCCACAGCATATGGAACTATACCACCTCAAGAATTCTTTTAAATTCTCATAGTCAATTGTGCCCTTACTGCCAGAAAATTCTCCAAGTAACAAGATGTGTTCACTATGGCAAGATATGCTGCCGGATTTTGACACTTTATTCTCATATTAGTTCACAGAACTACATTTTTATCATTCAACCATGCAAGTAGATTAAAAATAATGCAATTCACCAGCACAAGGTTCACTACTGCTTTATATGTGAGTATTCTAAAGACTGATTCATGAACTGTAGGACCTCCTAAACAGATCCATAAAGGATGATCCTATTTAAAATACAGCAATGTGTGTGCTGTTCTATGTTCATTCACATCTGCCAGATTAAAAAGCATATTATTTCAAAACTACTTCGCTTCCATCTTATTTTAAAATCATGGTATTTTCCTAGAGGAGCATCATTTTTAATTACATTTTTTTAAATTAGGGACAAGATATTTGTCACTGTGGGCAATAGAGGAAAATGACAAGTTGAGGAAGTCAGTTCTCACCTTCTACCTTGTTGGTCCTAGGGCTCAAACCAAGGTCATGAGGCTTGAGGACAAGCATGCTCACCAGCTGAGCCAACATCTGCCCCTATAGTAACATCTTACAGCCACTTAAAAGTACTTAAATTATTATTCTCAACAAATTTAACTCCTTAATCTCTGAGTGATTACTTTAAGGATTTCTTTTTACTTGCTTTGGTCGTTTGGTTGCTTGGTTTGTTACTTGGTTTGTTACTTGCTTGGTTGACTGATTGGTTTTTGCACAGAAGTTAGGATTACAGGCATATACCAACATTCCACATAGTAGTTTTGAATGGCAATGGCAGTGATAAAATACATTAAAGCATGGTATGAAGTTTTCACTTAAAAGATGATTATAATACAGATAGGCCTGGTGGCACACGCCTTTAATCACAGCACTCAGGAGGCAGAGCAGGTAGATGTCTGTGAGTTCAAGGCCAGCCTGGTCTACAGAGTGAGCTTCAGGCCAGCTGGGACTAAAGGGAGACCCTGTTTCAAAAAAAATGATTATAATACAAATCATTCACTTAAAATTGAAAACCACTGTGGAAAGCAGTGTGGAGAACCCTTAAAAAACTCAAAATGAACCTACCACCTGACCAAGCCATACCACTTCCGGGTATATACCCACAAGACACATCCTACGGCAAAGATACATGCACGGCTATGTTTATTGTAGCTCTCTTCACAATAGCAAAGACCTGGAATCAACCCAAATATCCCTCAACTGAGGACTGGATAACAAAAATATGGTACATCTACACAATGGAGTTCTATGTAACAGTAAAGAAAGATGACATCATGAGCTTTGCTGGTAAATGGATGGAACTCGAAGCAATTATACTAAGTGAAGTAACACAGTCCCAGAAAAAAAGGGGGGGGGATGGCTTCCCTCATTTGTGGATGCTAACACCAAATCCCCAGTTGGCAGGCAAACGGAGCAACTTTATTATTATATTTCTTTGTATCTGAAAGCAACTGTACTATTACAATGTGAATCTATAAATGGGCTCTAGAATTGTCCTAACACTTATACTCACACATTGTAATTACCATATATAGATGGAGGAACTGTAGTCATATTCTAAAAAAAGAATGTAAAGTTACACAACTTTATACCTGCATGCATATTTACTGTTAAAATATGAATCTCTAAATGTGTTTAGGAATCAACCTATAATTTATTTTCAGAATTTTTAATTTTGACTTGTGTGGAGTGTATATATGCATATTTTGGAATAAAATAAAATAAAGAAAATGATTAAAAACAGGAAGTAAAAATACAACAATAAAATACATCAAACTGAATATTAAGTACTTATATCCCCTCAAAACTGTTGTTGACCAGCAAGATTTTGTCTGAAAAAAAAAAATGGGAAATATCCACTTCCATCTAAAACTGACTAGAGAGTCTGTAACTGCCTTCCTGCCTGAAAGAAATTTAATTTGCATAAAAAAATGTATAAAACAATAGTTTGGAGACACTCAATACCATGAAGGAATCCTTAAAAATTAAAAACATATGAGGTAAAGCCTAAGAAAGCAGAACCTCATTATATGAAACCCTTGACTTTCCTACCTTTCAGACCATTATTGAAGAAACAACAATCCAGGCTGAGCTTTCTCCTTAATTGAAGAAAGGATCTGAGAATCTAGGGAGTTCAGGGAATCTAGAAATCATGACAGAGGGGGAAGCTGAGCAGAGAGCGGTCTCCAGGGAACGTCAGACATTCATCACGGAAGTGACCAGCATCTGTGGGCAACAGACTCCCAAGGCCAGGAAAAGAGTCACTTAAAGGGAAGAATACCCAGCACTCAATGAGGCAGGGAACTGTGCCTGTCCCCACCTGTGACACTAGAAAAAGAAAATCTTGTAAATCTTGCAGTGCTGGGTACAATGCTTAGAGATTAATCTCTAAAACAAGACAGAAAAGGATCAAACTATTTCCAAATACTAAATGCAACCCAGAAAAGAAATGTTCAACAAAGTGCATACGAACATGACAATGCTCAGAATTCTACAAAGCAAAAAATAAATAAATAAATAAATAAAAATCACAATGCCTAGCATCTACCAAAATTTACTAGACAAGTTTGGGGCTTTAGCTCAGTGGCAAAGTCCTCAAGTAGCATGTATGAAGCCCTGGGTTCAATCCCCAGCACTTTGTTAAAAAATATTAGAAATGAAGAGAAATAGTGCAATGCAGCTCACATAACAAGCCAAAAAATCAATCACACAAAACTGACCAAGAATGTAAAGAGATGTTAGAATTTGTAATCATGGTCAACAAAGCAGTATTATAATTCTATTATATATGTTCATAAAGTTAAATACAAATATGAAAGTATTTAAAGCATTCAAATAAAACTTTAATGGATGAAAATGGATAATACTGAGGGAAAACAGTGCATTTGATTACTGGTAGTGAAAATGAAGACATAGCAATAGAAATTACCCATAATAAAACAGAGTTAAAGAGAAGAAAAATAAACAGAGCATGGAACCCAACCCAAGTACAGTCTATGAAGGTCATAGAGGATGAAAAATCTCCAAACTGGAAGAAGGAATGATTTTTTTTCAAATTGAGAGAAACTGCAAACTCATACATCTATGTACAATCCACCTAAAGTAAAGAAACAAAGGACCGGGCGTGGTGGTGCACGCCTTTAATCCTAGCACTCGGGAGGCAGACGCAGGCAGATCTTTGTGAGTTCAAGGCCAGCCTGGTCTACAGAGTGAGTTCCAGGACAATTGGGGCTACAGGGAGACTCTGTCTCGAAAAGATCCCCCCCCCAAAAAAAAGAAGAAAAAAACATGCCAAAACATATCATGTCAGATTGCTCAAAACCAACAATAAAGAAAAACTAAAACATTTATGTCTGCATACATATGAACAAAGATAATGGTAACAACAAGCTTCTAATAAAATCTATGAAAATGAGAAATGAGTGGAGTAACAGCTTTATAGTATTTTTAATTTTCTTTTTATTAATTTTTATTTTATGTATATGAGTATTTTGCCTGCATGTATGTAAGTACTCCATGTGTATGTGATGCCTGAGCAGGTCAGAAGAGGGCATCAGATCCCCTGGAACTGGAGTTTTAAACTGTTGTTAACTGCCCTGTGGATGCTGGAAACCAAACCCTGGTCCTTTGCAAGAGCTGCCAGTGCTCTTCATTGCTGAGACATCTCTCCAGACCCATTTAAAGTATTTTTGGAGTCTATTTGAAATTCTGTATCAAACAAAAAGGCTATACAAACAAGCAAAATAAAGCTGCTTCCGGACATACAAAAACCTGAAAGTCTTCATCACCAGTAGATTTGTGCTACAAGAGAAGTGGAAAAAAAGACCCTGGGGCAAAAGGCAGATGACAGCAGATGGAAGTCAAGATATGAACAATGGACTAGAAATGCCAACTACCTGGATAAAATGCAAAAGATGTTTTTACCACAGGAATCTCTTTAAAACATTACTCCTTTGGGGCTGGAGAGATGGCCTAGCAGTTAAGAGCACCGACCGCTCTTACGGAGGACCCAGGTTCAATCCCCAGCACCCACATGGCAGCCAAGAACCGTCTGAAACTCCAATTCCAAGAGAACTCCAGTTCCAGAGGAATCCGACACCCTCTTCTGACCTCTGTGGCATTGCACGACACAGGTGCACAAACCTACATGCAGACAGTACATTCATACACATACAGAAATAAAGAAAATTAAAAAAAATTACTCCTTCAACAACATTAGGTATATATGAATATATATATATATAATTATGAAAATAATTAAAATATAGATCTATATATAGCCTATATATGAAATGAAATTCAAACTCATAAGGATAAATGAATCAATGCTGTGTAGGTGTGATATATGTAAGAGTGATGTATGGCCGTGGTGTTGTGGAGTGCCATGAGCATATTGTATGCATGTAAGTGTGTAGAGCCCTGATGTTGGGGCCTGTGTTCTTCAATCAGGTTCTACCTAATATACTGAGGCAAGGTCTCTCACTGAACTAGAGGCTCACCTAGTCTAGTCCAGTCCGCTGCCAGCTGCTCTGGGGACCCATCTCTGCCTGCGAGTACTGAGATTACAGGCAGGCTGCCAGCCCTCCCGGCTTTCATGGTTGCTGGGGATCCAAATCTGATCCTCATGTTTATGGAGCAAGTGCTTTACTCAATGAGCCACCTGGCCCCAGAATATAAAGAAACCATGTTTATTGTTTTCAATCAATAAAACTTTTAAAATCATAAATTCACACCAGACTATTTCAGATCTGCTAATGTAGTAAATTAAGATTATAGCATTACTCTAAACACCCACTGAAATTGACATTATACTTTTGAAGATATAACATAAGCTGGTTTTGTTCCATTTGTTTTCATAGACAAAAAGTAGCAACTTAAACTTGCTATTCCAGTCAGTAAACACGTTAACATATAAGTTTAGGCCATGGCTTTTCCTGAATTTTATAAACAACAAACACTGCTGCTTTCATGTGATACTAAACCTCAATATTTATATTCATATGCAGTGACTGTTAAAAATAAGAAATACATTGATAAACAAATCCTTTACTCCCCAACCACTGACAAATAGAACTAAGCCAAATCCATACCAATGGGACCTTTTAGAAAAATATTTCCCAGGTTTTTTTTTTTTTTTCTTTTTTTTTTTTTGATTCTTTTGATTAAAAGGGTTGGAGAAGGTGACAAGACACGGCTGGACTGTCCCATCTTAAGAGCTGTGAAAGAAAGCATCAGACTACAAG
>VZQC01014894.1:2268768-2348967 GCA_009823505.1 Rhizomys pruinosus | reverse complement strand
GACTAAAACAGTGAACAAAAGACAAGAAATGCAGAAATGCAGAAATCTGTGCATTCTCATTTTGATGTAGAAGACAATTGGATCTTTAGCGGTAAAGTGGTAGAAATTTCTACTGTGTTGCTACATGTCAGCAGAGTCCATTTCAGTTAATTTGCACAGTTATCTTCTGTAACCATTATTCACTAACAGATTCAGTGCATGTGTCTGAATTAAATGTGTCGAGCCGGGCGTGGTGGCGCACGCCTTTAATCCTAGCACTTGGGAGGCAGAGGCAGGCAGATCTTTGTGAGTTCAAGGCCAGCCTGGTGTACAGAGTGAGTTCCAGGACAGCTGGGGCTACAGGGAGACCCTGTCTCAAAAAGAAAAAAAAAAAAAAAAAAAGAATTAAATGTGACAATGTATGTGAGCATAACATCAAGTCAATACATGTATAAAGGATTATAACCTAAGTCTTGTGCTAGCAGATTCAGAAGTTGTGTGAACAATACTAGGACTCAAAAGAAGAAATACCTATCCCCCTACATGGGTTATCATATGGCACTGCATTTAAACAACTATGAAATTTGAGATGGCATTATTACTTCTTATGCAATGACTGGATTCTGATATGTTTAAATGTTTTTGATGCTCCTGGTTTTTCTTCTGTACCAGAAAAGATAAAGGGGCGAAAGGAGCACAAGAAATCTATGGAAGAGATGGAATATTCAAAGATTTTTAAAAATTAGCAGATTTTTAAATATGTCAGAATACCAGCAAACATAGGCGATAATCTCTAATATGGAGGCAAGCATTGCATAAACAATGGTAGTAATCTTGTTGCTTATGATGGTGGTAGTGGTGATGATGATGACGATGGTGGTTGTGCTGATGATGGTAGTGGTGGTGGTGATGATAATGGTGGTGGTGGTAGTGGTGGTAATGATGATAATGGTGGTGGTGGTCATCGTGGTAGTGGTGGTGATGATGGTGCTAGCAGTGGTGTTGGTGATGATGGTAATGATGGTGGGTAGTGGTGGCAATGGTGGTTGTGGTGGTAATAATGAGGGAGATGATAGTAGTGATGATGGTAATGGTAATATTAATGAAAGTAATGCGGATAATCTGAGTTTGAATGGCTTATTAGGAAAGAAAAGATTAAAATAAGAGACTAGCAAGTATAAGGTAACCAGGTCATTAACAAAATATAAAAGCATATGTAAAACCTGTTTGATGAAGTGGAGTTAGCCCTCTAAACTAACAAGGACATGATGAAAAATCAAATCTGACAGGAGAGTAAGAGGTTACATACAATACTGCTGATCATTCGGGAGAAGAATGAAAGCAACTTGATGGACTGTGCTGCTACTTTTGAAGTATTAGAACTAACTTCATCCATCCAATAATTATGGGAATGGCTTTTACCTAATCTTGTAACCAACGTTAATCTTATGTTTTTAAATCATTTAACACCATCTCAGCTTGTTTGAAATGTAAATAAACTTACTAGGACTTGGACTCCTCATGTGACCTATGCATAAATTAGTCCTCATGATTTTTCCTTGCCCCCAACCCAGAATAATATATATGTGTGTGTATTACACTATATATCACATATATATATATGTATATATATGCATATATATGTGTGTATGTGTTGCAAAAATATCAAACACAGCAGTGAATATTTATTTTATTTGTATTGTAAACAACAGGTGATATTAGACTGACAACATTTGTTTGTACTTGTGTACACGCTATTCTAGGTCAGTAGGAGTCAGAAAGGGAAAATCCCCTGACAAGTTCCACTTCTTCCCTCATTTCACACAGGATGTATTATTTTAATAAAGAGAGAGCAATGTCTGTGTTCAAGATCAGAATTTTAGGAGAAATCTAAAGGAACGAGTTTTCAGAACAGATGTGGCATCTTACCACCAGCAATAACAAAATCCAGTAAAAGCAGCCTATCACTACAAAGACAACAAAGACGAAGATGAAGAAGACGAAGAAGACGAAGATGAAGGAAGAAGAAGAAGAAGAAGAAGAAGAAGAAGAAGAAGAAGAAGAGGAGGAGGAGGAGGGAGGAGGAGGGGGAGGGGCGAGAGAGGGGCAGGAGGAGGAGGAGGAGGAGGAGGAGGAGGAGGAGGGGGAGGGGGAGGAGGGGGAGGGGGAGGAAAGGTCATAGTATCGAATAAATGGGCAGATGATTCTGAGTGTAGAAACATATAACTGGGCCATATGAGACTAATAAATAAAGTAAATTCAAGTCTTTGGCCCCATGAGCTAAAGTTCAGGTGCTCACAAGCCATGTGCACCCAGTAACTGAGGTATTAGAAAGCATGTACATAGATCTCCAACATGGCAGTATGTCCTACTGGAGAATGCTGACCTCCACTGCTGTTAGAAGTGCCTGTGAAGGAACAATGAGCTCTAAAGAAGATACAAAGCCAATTGGTCCTTCATTCATAAAATGTACTGAGCACACCCCATGTGTGAGTTGGTGTTTTATGAAGTATTAAGATAAAATAGTCCCTGCCTTCATGGAACTCACAGAGAGAGAGCAGTAAGAAATAACATATAGGGGCTGGAGAGATAGCCTAGCGGTTAAGAGCACCGACTGCTCT
This sequence comes from Rhizomys pruinosus, assembly GCA_009823505.1. Taxonomy (NCBI): domain Eukaryota; kingdom Metazoa; phylum Chordata; class Mammalia; order Rodentia; family Spalacidae; genus Rhizomys; species Rhizomys pruinosus. The sequence goes on along the minus strand of VZQC01014894.1, from coordinate 2,346,367 downwards.
TGCAGAGGACCCGGGTTCGATCCCCAGCACCCACATGGCGTCTAAGAACCATCTGTAACTCCAATTCCAGGAGAACTCCAGTTCCAGGGGAATCCGACACCCTTTTCTAACCTCCGCAGCATTGCATGACATGGGTAGACAAACCTACATGCAGACAGTACATTCATACACATACAAAAATAAATAAAATTTAAAAAAAGGAAATAACATATAAATAATAGGTCAATCATCCAATATTTGTTAGACATAAGCTATGAAAAATATATTCCATGGTGTAAAAGAAAATAAAAACTGGGCAGCTTCCCTGACCTTAAAGAGTTTCAATCTAGTTATTTCCACAAAAGCTGCAGCATGCTGTAAACTGGTAAATTAATACTTGGCACTGTGTACTTGAAACTGAAATCCATGAGTTAAACATGGAATTCTTTCTTCATTTGGGGTTTTTATTGAGATGATTATTGAAAGAACTATAAATCTGTCTTCAGCTATTTCTGAATAATCACTAAGAGGATTTTCAGTTCTACAGAGCATGCATTCCACCTTTCTATGAGAGGGAGGGGGAGGGGGAGAGGGAGGGGGGAGAGGGGGAGGGGGGAGAAGGGGAGGGGAAGGGGAGGGGGAGAGGGGGAGGGAGAGAGGCCAAATAAGAAGCAAATGAAGTCTGAACAGGTGTGGTGGCTCACACCTGTAATCCAAGCCTTGAAGAGGTTGAGGAAAGAGGATGGCTTCAAGTTCAAGGCTGTCTAGAGCTACCTAGTAAGGTTCAATCCAGTACTATAGAAAGACCCTGCATCCAATAAAATAAAACAAAAAATCCTGATCAGAGGAAAGGTGAAGACGAATCACCACAGAGCATATAGAAAGGTCAGCATCTGGCACACCATGGTAATTTGTCCACAGCTCTGTGTAGTTCACACACAAGCTAATCTTCACTCTGGCCATCTTGTAATAAGGTTTACTCATTTAATGTAGAATCCAATGACTCCACAATGACAATGATATTTTTTATTTATTTTTTATGTCTATGAATGTACTGTCTGCATGCAGGTTTGTGCACCCGTGTCGTGTAATGCCGCAGAGGTCAGAAGAGGGTGTCGGATTCCCCTGGAACTGGAGTTAAAGATGGTTCTCAGCTGCCATGTGGGTTCCGGAGATCAAACCCAGGTCCTCTACAAGAGCAGTCGTTGCTCTTAACCACTAGGCCATCTCTTTAGCCCCAACAATGATATTTTTTAAAGAACAAAAAAATTACAGCTTTCCCTGTTGATAGCTCATTAAAACTAGATCTGTGGATTCTTTAGTGATAGAATTTTACTGATCTATAAAGTCTGATTACCATGAACCTATAACAACAACAAAGTCTTGATGTTATTACTTTTAAAATGACATTTTCTGCACTCATATTGATATATGAAACACAGACCAGGTTAAATAAAAGCAGAGTCTAAGGCTCCATCCTATACTCTTCAACCCAACAGTGGCAAGCTCATTTCAACATACATCATTTGTCACATAATTCAGTGCTATTCCTTTTCATTTCATCAGTTCCACTGTTCACATTTTATATTTGTTCATTTCTTTGGGGGTTTTAATAATTTATAAAATCTATGAGCAAAAATGTTTGCATTTTATATCACCACATACTTAATTAAAATACAATGAAAATAACAGGTTCACACTGTAAAGATCAGTAGTGTTGGCCAATATCAGCTCATTCTTCCTGTCCTATTTTGTTTAAAAACAAGTCTGACATTCTCCACCCTTTCTATCTAGGCATGAAGGGCACATAGATCTATAATGGGCCACAAAGAACATACCATAAGTACATGTGTAAATCACTCAGTACATTAACTATATCACTACAGTTCAAAATTCTGAAAATAAAGTTTTCAGAAAGATATTTTTCATGCAGTAGCTTCTTGCTACAATGGATTTTAAAAATTAATACAAATCATTTTGTAAACCTTTGAGAACCTCAGCTACAACCATAAACTACAATAGGAATTCAGGGAAGGCCTTCAGAAAGGCCTGCAGTAGTCAGGGGATGGATCACAAAAGAAATGGGACATACCCTGAGCCTAGACGAAAAGCTAAACAGAGAAGGTTCAGCTTCCTAATGAGCACAGGGTCCACAGAGGAGTGGGAGTCTACTTTGGCTACATACTGATGACTGGTATCTCTGATCAGAATATGCACTGAGGATGGAAGACTGAAAGGGCCCGTCAGTCCTATTTCAACTGCATGGTGCAGAAACTCAGTTCATGATAGCATATTGCTTGCATAACACAACCCTAAGAAAATCAGTGTTAGAACCAGCCTCAAGAATGCCCAAATGTAGAAAGGGAACAATTAACATTCTCCACATTGACCATTATTTACAGGCTGATTAATTCTCTCAATCTGGCTACAACCATTTCTCTAAAATGCAAGTCACCTGCTTAACAGTGGCAGATAAAAATACAAAGGTACTAAAGATAAGCTAGGTCCAGACTGTGAAAAAGCTGGTGTCATGTAAGGGAGCTGAGGCTTTGGAGTCAGATATCTATATAAAAAGCTAAGCCTTACATAAGGAAACAAATTCGTTTTAAGATTTTCTGAGTCCCAGTAGGGACTAAGATATTATCATCATCTACCCTGGATAGGCAGAGGGTAGTTCACAGTTTCTGTCTTTATAAACTGTACTTTCTATAAGAGTAGTCACCTGGACCTGGACAAGACACAATATTCCATCTAACTGTCCCCCCATGGAATGGTCCATGGGGGGACAGTTAGATGGAATATTTGTGTGGTCTAACACAAACCAATGAGAGTATGTTCTTGGAGTATTCCATTTTGAATGTTTACAATTTGACTAAAATATCTAGGGATATCTTAAAGGCTTCTCATACTATAATGGGGTATATAGTACAACTCAGTCAAATGAACAGAAAATAGATGAGACTTGCAGGGTCCCACACCAAGCTTGTATTTTACAGTAAAGCAGGAAGGGGATCTGGGCCAACGATTCTGATCAATGGAACAAGAGCCATTTAAAGAAGAGGTTTAAGTACATAAAATAGAAGAAAGGGGTAAAATAGCTATGAATAGAATTCGGAGGCACCACAGAGTAGAAAGGAGGACCGAGTAACAGAAGAACAAAGGAGGAAGGTCTCAATAGGCTTTTCAAGTAGATCAAACAGTGGCATCTGAACAGCTATAGAAAGAACCCTATGGCCAAAGAGGCAAGGAGAATTCATAATGTTCCCTGATTTAACTTAATAGTGGAAATCTACATACAGGAGAGAAAACGGACTCAGAGCTTTTGATTTTAACCAAAATGACAAGTTCAAATAAAAATGAACAACCTCCACTCTCTATTCTTACTTTTAGATCTAAGAGAGACCTATAATCTGTGCTTCCTGCTGGGAAAATAAAAGAAAGCATGACACAGCACCCGCTCTCACTCGTATCTTTAAGCAGCATCTTCCAGTGTGCAGTTCTCTCCAGGTGAATGATGGACCCCAAGAGCAGCTCCACCAGCTCTGCACTTCAATGTGTGCATTAACAGCTGCCCCTGGAGACTCAGCTTACTGCTGTGAGAACAGAATGTGAGCACAGGCTGTGAGCTCTGGAATCACACCCGAATTCAATTCCTGATGCCTCCAGAAGCTGACTGACCCTAGGCAAGGTATTCAATCTCTCAAAGTATCCTCGTAGGTGGGAATGGAAGAGGAAACCAATGGAGGGAAATGTGAGCCAGGCTGCCAGAGGTGAGATATGGATTCAGTAGAACTGTCCCTGAAAAGGGCTTAGAGAATGGACTGTATTCAATAGGCCCCTGAGCACCTAGGTAGCGTCCCACAGTCCCTGAGCCACAGACATAGTACAGTGGCTCTTAGTGGCCTTGGGTCTGTTTCCTCCCAATAGAATAGGAGGCCATGCTGTAGGGTTCCAGATCATAGTGTGGGATCCCAAAAAGGAATGATAGAAGTGATCCCTTAGAAGAAGTCTTCAGCATGTGGAATAGGTTAGAGATTGATTAAGTCAATCCCTAGACTAACATGCACGAGTGGTTCAACTTTCAGAAGGCTTCTCCTCTGTGCTCACCTCCATCATTCCACAGTAGGGCTTCATCACCATCCTATCCTAAAGCCCAGAAGAGCTTTCTCCCTAAGGACTAGCACACCTCCTGACATGTCATTTAACCTCAAAAACTTGAATTATTTGCTCACATTTTTTCTTACTCTTTCCTTCAGAAGTGAACATCCATCATTCTTTTCTGGCCAGAATAACTGGACCCTATTCGTATAAAATACATAGACAATCCTCTTTTATGTGGCAGAACATAAATCCCCAGGTAAAAACTGTTTAGTGGCAGCAACAGTACTCACAGGATTGATTCTGAAAAGGTACTCTGAGTTTTGTTTCTAAGGCAGTAGCTTCTCAGATAGGGCTGCTCACTATACCAGAGGCTCTATGAGCCACACAATGTGGTAGACACATCTCAACGTGGCCTCCAATGACTCGTGCTAGGGTACAAGTCTCCCGTAAGTGCAGGTAGAACAAAGGATTTGCCTCTGACTAACAGAATATAGCAAAGGTGATGGATGCAACTCTGTTGATGGTATTATATTATTATGGTCGATGTATGTATATATGGAAAAGGCAAAGTAATTGCCATCACTATATCATATCATATATTATATCCTTTGCCTTATCCAAGTGCAGCAGACAGACTCTGAGAAAGTGAGCAGCAATGCTGTTAAAGTGCCTACAAGAGGGTTCCTTGGCAAAGGAGTTTAGGCAGCTTCCCCAAAGTGAGAACACCTGACAGGCAGCAAGAAAATGGAAACCTCAGTCCTAAAGCCACAGGGAGACAAAAACGCTAAGAGTCTAAGTTAGAGGCTGATCTTTCTCCATCTGAGTCTTTGATGAAACTGTAGCCATGACCACCTCCTGGTGAGCGACCCTTACGGAGGACATAGCTGAGCCATGTGCAGAACTATGGATTATGCTAACCTGTTATATTCACTGAAATCTGTCACACAGCAATAGCAAGTAAAAACAATCAATAATCTTCAATAAATGTATTTAGTGCTTCAATTAATGAGCATAAGTTTTCATGACTTGCTACTCAATATCTTGGGTGACACATATTCTATCCACATCTTACCTTCCTTTCAAAAGCCACTCATCACTATTCAACTGGAACTAGTCCACACTCATCTCCTTCCTATACAGCGTCTGTAGAAATAGGAAGAAAACACCATTTCCAGCCATGTCAATGCTCTTCAGTCACCAGCAGTATGTTGTCCTCTGCCTATTGCAACCCAGAACAGGCAGGTTTTCATCTCTTTGAAACTCTAAAGCAAATTCTTTATAACAAGCAATAATTCATCATATAATTTTCTGTACTACAGAAAGTTTTAATCCAAATTAAAAATTGTTTACATGAACTTCTATAAAACATACAATTTGGAGAAGGGACAGGAAAAAATTATTTACGTAATAGGAAATGCCTGGTCCTGTTGTCTTTCTTATTTTATAAAAAAATCTAGAATTATTTTCAATAAATGTGTGTACTTGTAAGCTCACATAAGAGTATAGTTTCTGTGAAATAGTAAAGCTTCCCTCTGTATACTAGATAATGTATTCAACTTCTGTAAGATCACTACCAGAAGTATCACCGTGGCTACTACAAATCATGTGAGCAATTATCTAGAAAATTCTGTGGGTTCGAAAGAACTGGAACACGGCAGGAAGAAGAAAAAGATGAACAAGTTGCCCTGTGTTTTCCTTTTTCATGTATGCTTATCAAGATGCAAAGTATGTGAACTAAAATCCTGAGATTTTTCTACAAACCCCCCTTTCATTATCATCAGACTATAAGTTCAGCCAAAGTATTAGAGTGTGTGGGGTAGGGGAGAGGGAGCCCTGACACAACAGGATCTTCTACCAACATAGCTCTAGAATAGGCACTCAGAAACTCCATTACCAAATTCTGTCAATATTCTTTCTTCTCAAAAAATCACATCATGAGTTCTCTCACTGCTGAGGCAGATGATCCTCAAATTGACAAGTAGGCTGATAAACCTCAAGCTTTGATCAGGAAAGGGTCAGTGTGTGGGTGATCAAACAAGGCCAACGCACACAGAACAAGGCAAGGGCCATGGAGTGCCTACAAAAAGATACACCTCTCAGAGGGCTTGTGTATGCTTCTCTGTGTTCAACCACCTGGTAGTCAGAGATCAACACAAGGACCCATCCCCTCATGGGTATAATGACTGACTCAAAATTTACTCTATATACCTAAAGAAGCAAGTACTTGAAAACCTAGGAACATGTATACCTATGAAAGTGTCAAGACAGCTTCAGATGTAGCTTGCCCTTCTCATTAAGAAAGTGGTAAGACATTACCATTAGTTTCACACTGATTCACTCATGTGTAATACTGGGTCTAATCTGTTTACCTGCTGTCTCCTTTCTGAAGTGAGAACAATATGTCATTCTTCACATCTCTCAAATTCATTGAGGAATTATCAAGAAATGTAAGTTATAATAACAACCTGGAAAACACATGCATCTGTGAGTATTTGTGATAAAAATAAAGATATCTTCATTAAAAGAAAAGGTCTTTGACCAATAAAAAGCCACTACAAATTTATATATTAATATAAAGTACATTTGAAGTAAAAATTAAAAAGCCACATTTAGATACAATCACCAAAAATGCCCGTAGCTTCACTATTTCGCTAATGAGAAGGTACAGATGCTGCATACAGAAGGATTTCATGATGTCCATATGCTTCTCAAAGGACTCTCCTTGTTAGCTAGCTCTCCATATCTCTATGGAAGAATAACCTACACATTCCCTTCTGAGAAGGTGTGAAGTATAACATACTCTTTTAAACAATTCAAGGTCATTCTAATAAAAAAGAAATGATGACTACACAAACAATATACGCTTAGATGAACATACTAATTAAATATGAATTGTGGATATCAGTTAAAATAGTTAATTAAGCAGTTTAATTAGCCTTCATATTTAAGGGTCTTTAAACACACAGATAAAAGTTAGTCTGTAGCCCAATATATATTAAATATGCTTAGTTACAGTAACTTCATTAAGCAAATCAATATGATAATAATTTGGTCACAAACTTCCATGAAATCTATAACCATGTAAAATTGTCTTTTAGTTTCAGAAGCATTATCACCATTTTTACAGAATTTGATGGTTTTATATGCCAAATTGTCTCAGGTCAATGTTAGTCTGACTTTCCAATAAAGACCAGCTCCATGTTCTGAAATGCACTTGAGGAGGAACAGGAAGATTAAAGGAAAAAAAAATCTACCTCCTATCTATAAACTGGTACTTTATTTAAAACTCTTAACTTCCTCCTGCAGAGTCTTCTGTGTACTCTGTAGTGATGATTATCAACTCCGGAGCAAAGCAGGGGCCACAGTTCTTTCTCTAGCAGTCAGCCCACCAAAGGTCAGGCTCAGGATCCCTGCTGTACATGCACCTGTTTGGTACCAAACACATCTGAAATGTGCATGTTAACATCAAATACTCTTTATCTTGAGATTGGCCCCATTCAAACTACATAAATGAGGAAAAAATTACAAGCAAGCTTTACAGCTAACTTATTTGCTCTTTGTGAAATATAATATTTTTCTTATGCATTTTAAATATGAATGGTTTCCAGAAGGCATAGCAGTGACGTGGTATTTGAGTAATTAAATTGGTCCAAACTGGAACGATGGTTTAAAAGGATGAAGAAGACTTATTATTCTTGGTTAAAGGCAAATATAATAAACAGCAAATTTTCACTCATTTCCATAATGAACATCCAAAATACCAAATAATAGTTCAAAAGATATCTTTTCCAAACATGATTTTTCAATTGTCCTCATTTATTAACTGCAACTTATTCTGGGTTGCTGCTAATTACAGAATTTTTTTTTTACAAAACCATGAGGCATCATAAAATAACATCCAGATCTTCCCACATATCAAAAGATTTTCTTTCCAAAGACTTCAGGATTTTTTTCTTTAATGTAGATTCCCTCTGATCTTCTCCCTTTTCCTAGATTTCAGTAATTCCTACATGATTTGGAAATATGATTATGCTCCAAAGACTTGTAATTCCTATACATTACTCTTTATAAGCTATCTCAGCACACCAAGAGTATTCAGTTGCATAAATATACCATTTGGAGGAGGGAGAAAGTAACTCTTCACATTCTTTTCTGGTATAAGTTAAACTTGTTTTAAGCCCTTGGTACCTCCATCCCATAATATTCCTGTGTAATGGGATATGTGTATGTATCGGTATCCCATTTCCCACAGATTTTTAAAATACTATAGTTCATCTAAAAGTTTCCCTTAGGAGAACAGCACACCTTTTCTGACAGATATATATATCTGTCAGAAAAGGTGTATATATATATATATCTGTCAGATATCTATATATATATCTACATATAGATATAGATATATATATAGATATATATATAGATATATGCTACAGAAATCAAATCTGAAATAAGAGCATAGAAAACTCACAAGAGACATCACATTAACTCAAGTCCTATGTCACCGGTGCCTTGAATCTGCAAAGCGGTTCGGCCCAACTCTGCCTCACACAGAGGCCTCTGGACAAGGAGGCCACATCCTCAAAGCCAAGGTACCCACCACACCCGTTGGACAATCTCAGAACAGGGAATGCCCCCCCCCCTTTTCCAAGCTCCCTCTAGTCTCCTCTGACATCCCCGGGTGGGGTTTAATTAGCCAATTTACCTTATCAAGCTTCATCAAGTCATCACTCCTCCTCTGGCCACCACATCTCCCATCCTCCAGCATCCTGAACTTTCTTAAAACCCAGTATTCTGTTGTCTTGACTTTGAACTGAAGTGCCCCACCAAACATCAAAGGTAGCCCCACTAAGTATTTCTCCCCTCAAGCAACATGTTGGTAGTACAAACTTTTCATTCATAGCTCAATGCGACAGGAACCGGGTGTGTTTGGGATGCCAGGGAAAATCTAGCCAGCGACCCCTGGCCTCTGCTCGCCCAGCTAAGTGTCAGGGTCCTCCCCTAAAAGATTGCCCAGCACCCAACTTCTGACAATGGTACCCACCAAGCTCCGGGCTGCAGATGCAAGGCAAGTGGCACGAAGTCCCGACCGAGATGCTGCTAACCTGGGGAACCCGAGCAGGGAATACCGCGGCGCATCCGGAGCAGCCGTGGCCCCAATTCCCAGGGCTTTCCCGGGGCAGCGCGGAGCCTGGCTGCGGGGCCACTCACCTCCGCCCGCTCCCGCGAGGCTGTCGCGCCCTCCTCCGCCCCGCGCCGCGACCCCCTAACTTCGCCCCCGTCTCCAAACAGCCATCTTCAGAAGCGCAGGAGAGAATGGCGAGACAGGAAGCGGCGCGGGTATGGAAAGTTGGCGGCGGGAGCGCGGCGGGCTGCGGGCGGCGAGGGCGGCGGGCGGTCGGGGCTGCGCGCCGTGCGGGACGCGCCGCCGGGGAGGCTCGGGAGGCGGCTGCGAGCTGCGGAGCGGGCGGCGGCGCGCGGAGGACGGGCTAAAAATAGCGCGTGTCGGGGAGGGGAGCGAGGGGGACGGAGTGGGAGGGAGACCGCGGGGCCGGGCCCCGAGCCCCGGCGCGCAAAGCTGGGCGGGGCGGCCAGGAGGCGACGCTAGACGCGCGGCGGGAGCGCGGAGCTGCAGAGCTCGGCCGCAGGGACACCCAGGAGAGGGAGGGCACACCTGGGAGGGGGCAGCGAGGGGACGACGGGGACACCTAAGAGGAGCAGCGAGGACTTGCGGGGGTCGGCGGGGACAACCGGGGTGGGGGGACATCTAAGGGGGGGAGTAGCTCCTGGGACATCTGGGGGCGGCGGGGGCACCTCGAGGGAGGGTCCATCTGGGGGGCAAACAGTGACACCTGGGGGGGGGCGACGGGGACTCCTGAAGGTGGGCGGGGACACCTGGGGGCGAGTCTGGCCTTTTCGGGTGCAGGGGAAGGATGCACCAGGGCAGCTGGGCAGTGGCCTGGGTTGGGGACCTGGAGAACCCCCGGTGGCAGCGGAGGTGCTGGGTTGGGGAGGCCGAGGTAGTCTAAGGCGACTCCTGATTTCCAATGCAGAACTAGCGTCCTCCAGGCTGCCCGAGCCAGTGCAGAGGAAGATCATGGCCATTGCCTTGGCTTGTGCGTCCACTGCTGCTCCTCCAGCGGCCACTAAGGTGCGCGTCCGGCTGTGCGGACCCCGCAGAGACGAGCACCAGAGCATCCTGGGGCGGTACCCAGGGCGTCCTCACAGAGGCTTGGAGCTTGACCATCCAAGGGGGATTTTAAAAGAAATGCTACATTTGGTGGTGGTGGTTGTAGTTACTGCTTTTTAAGGACCTCATAGGAAATGTGAAGAAATAGGGTGTTGGAAATAGGAGTTACCTAGGTATGCTGCATTTCCAGGCTATACAGAGCGCCAGCCCTGGCAGAAAGGAGGCATTGGTTAGAGAACTGACTAGAAAGCTTCTGCAGCAGTTAGTCCTTTACCTTGGGGACTGAAAAGGAAATTACTGCTATAACTTGTCTACAGTAGCATTCCTAATACCTCTTAAGTCTCTAAAGTAGACAACAAAATGAAAGTTTTATTAAAAAGACTAATCCTAAGCTATTTGGCTAGGGCTAACAGCTGCTCACCCAAAAGGTCTAATATTCATAATAATATGTATATAATCTGATCCACAGACTAATAAAAGCAAGTATCTACATGTACATTTATGGTTTTCCACTTTGTCAGTTAAATCACAACTACCTCATAGACTATACATTTGAAAAGAACCAGAGACCTACCTACCACAGTGCCCTCGTTTTCAACTCAGGGACCAGAGTCCTACAAGAGCAGAATGATTTGCCCAAGATTTCACAGTGGCAGAGTTCATGTTAAAACCAGACTAGCAGCTCCATAAGGCCAGGATAACTTAAAGAAAGGGGGTTGTACATACTCAATAATGTGAAGTAATTTGGGATTTATAGTAAGATCAAGTATGCAGATATAGCCCTTACTTTTCCCTAAATGGGAATTCATACCCTGGGAGTGATCAGTTGGCCTTAGAGAAAAAAAAAATAATGATGATGATGATGATAATAATAATAATAATAATAATGAGGGAGGGAAAGAGGGAGAAAAGATAGAAAAGAAAAAGTAAAAGAAAAAGAAAGATCATGCTCCTAAGGCTGTCTTCAAGTTATCTGGGCTTCAGCTACTGGGAAGTCTGTTCATGAGTCTTGCTAATGGACACTCAGTGGTGAAACTGATGATGTTAGCTAAAATATTTAAGAGGTGCTCCTGTAGCTGAGAGTCAGGTATACATTCCTGGTAACTTTCCACACTTTGCCTTTCAAAATGAAATTGTTGTGTGACCAAGCTTATATTTTTCTTTCAATGATTTTTTAACATTTTATTTTTATTTTATGCGTATAAATGAAATGCCTGCATGTATGTAAGTGCATCCATGTCATGCAATGCCCATGGAGGCCAGAAGAGGACAACAGATCCCCTGGAACTGGGGATATGGGGGTTGTTAGCCACCATGTAGGTGCTAGGAACTGAACCCCCCCCCCCCAGTCCTCTGCAAGAGCAGCCAGTGCTCTTAGCCTCTAAACCATCTCTCCAGCCCCTCTCAATGATTCTTTTGGTCTACTACCCAACTCCAAGAGAAAAAAAAAGCTATATTGTCTCTCAAGACAGACTTTAATGAAATGTTTGGTTGAAATCCATGAAAGTGTCAATTTCTCAGGCTTAATCATTCATATAAAACATATCTTTGTGTGATAAAGGAGTGTATAGGAGAGTTTGGAGTGAAATTTGCTGATACATTTTTGGAATCTTTTACAGGAAATACTTCACCTTGGCCTATCATTTAATAGATTATTCATTTTAGCAGTTTCATGGAGAAGATTGTAATTCCTTCTAACCGCCCTTGCCTTCTGTTCAAACCTGTATCGTAGTGTTTATGATGCTGTATAATTATTTTATTCTGATTTTGTTTTCTCCTCAACTGAGCCCTAAGCAAACAGGTGTAATCCGCATTTTTTTGTCTGTCGTGTTTCTAATTCTTTTTTTAGAAGTGTTAGGTTTGCAGATAAAGTGAGAGATTACATGTGCATCCCTAACCCTTAAATCTGAAATTCTAGGGGCTGGAGAGATGGCCTAGCGGTTAAGAGCGCCGACCGCTCTTGCGGAGGACCCGGGTTCGATCCCCAGCACCCACATGGCGGCCGAGAGCCGTCTGAAACTCCAGTTTCAGGAGAACTCCAGTTCCAGGGGAATCCGAGACCCTCTTCTGACCTCCGCGGCATTGCACGACACGGGTGCACAAACCTGCATGCAGACAGTACATTGATACACATACCGAAATAAATAAAAAATAATTTAAAAAAAAAAGTTTAAAAAAAAAATCTGAAATTCTAAATGCTCTCAAATCCAACTCTTTTTTTTTTTTTTTTTTTAAGCTCTAGCATGATACTAGAAGTAGAAAGTTCTACACTTGACCTCAGTGACTGGTTGTTGTCAAACACAGACACTCTGGCCTGAAATTACCTCAGGAGTAATTGACTTTCATATTTAGATTGAGTCCCATCCCCCAAGAAAGGTAATTATGTAAATATGACTACTTCAAGTCTGAAAAATACAAAAAATCTTTCTCTTTCTCTCTCAAACACACACACACACACACACACACACACACACACTTTCTACCATTATTGCCTGTTTCCATTAGTATAGTTCATCTTCTGTGAGTCAACTGGTCATCAGTCATTATTATAAACTTCAACCCATAGTGTGCCATATCCCTTAGTGTTTACATAATGTCTCTTTTCTGTTTCAGGAGCTTAGCTAGGATACCAAATTCTAGTTACTGGTGCTGTCTCCTTAAGGTCCCCTTGAGTGAGGCAGTTTCTCAGATTTTCCTTGTTTTGATGGCCATAACTACTTTTGAAAAGTATGGTCATTGGAGTTTGTCCCTCTAATGGACTGTGTGTGATGTTTTTCTAATAGGACTTCAGTTAGAGATATAGAGAGAAACTCATAATGATTAATCCATCATATTAAATCAAATGATTAGTCCAGTAACATAATTTATCCCTTGGATTCTAACCTTGATCACTCTCTGAAGTGGTATTTCCCAGCTTTCTCTATAATGTATTCTCTTCTTTATTTTCTATACTCTTTTTAAGAAATCACATTGTACAGTCCACAATACAGGAGAGGAGAGTCATGGGCCCTCCCTTTGGGGTAGACTATCTACAGATTTTATTTGGATTTTTAATATACTCATTCACTTTCTGTTCTACAGTTCAGCACAACACTTTCAACAGATTAGACAATTGAAATATGTGGAATGCAAAAAAATAGGATTAAACAGATCATTTCTCTTTATTTATTTATTTTATGTGTGTGAGTATATTGCCTTATGTACATAAGTGCACCTGTGTCGTGCATGCCTGTGGCAGAGAGGACATTAGATCCCCTGGAACTAAAAGTTCCAGTCCAGTTGTTAGCCACAATGTAGGTGCTGGGAATCAAACACAGTCCCCTGGAAGAGCAGCCAGTACTCAACCACTGAGCCATCTCTTCAGCCCCAGGCTTAAACAGATTGTTTCCTTTTAAAAAATGCTGATCTGGCCAAGACCTCAGACTTGGTCTCCTGCAGAAACAACCAAAAAAAATTACTCTTTGCTTGGAGAAAGAGAGAGAGGGAGAAAGAGAGAGAGAGAGAGAGAGAGAGAGAGAGAGAGAGAGAGAGAGAGAGATGTGTGCACCAGACTTTGTCTCAAACCCCAACACTGTGCTCCCCAGTAAAACCCAGGGCTAGGCAGGCCCCAGACTAAGTGTCTAGACTAGCCTTCTCACAGGCAAGCTCTAGACAGGGCCTAGAAGCTCCAAAAGAATGAAAAGAAACTGAGAGGTCTATGCAATTTATGCAACAGCATCAAAGGAGCAAATCTTTGATTTACAGGATTTCAAGAAGGAAAGGAGAAAGGGGGCTAGAATTATAACAACAGAAAATTTTCCATATCTGGGGGAATGATGTAGATTGCAAAATTCTAGGAGGTCAAAGGTCCCTATCAGATTTAGTCAAAAAAAAAAAAAAAAAGAGTACTCAATGAGATAACTGTAATCGGGCTATGAAAAAAAATTAAAGATGGGGCTAGAAAGATATCTTAGCAGTTAGTGCTTGCTGCTCTTGCAGAGAACTAAGGTTTGAATCCCACATGGGCACTCACAGCCTTTGTAACTCCAGCTCCAGAGAATCCAACTCCCTCTTCTGGCCTCTGCAGGTACCAAGCTCACATGGGATGCACATCAATACAAGCAAGCAAACACTCCTACAAATAAATATGTAATTAAGAGAATTAAAGACAAAGAGGATTGTATGGCTCAGTAATAAAGAGTATGCATGGCACTCACATGGTCCTAGGTTCAGTCCCAAGCAGAAAAAAAATGAACAAATGAAAACCCAAACATAAAAAAAGACAAAGAGAGGATCCTGAAAGCAGCAAGAGGAAAGATATATAGCAACAAAGATGAGTGCTCCATAAGGCTACCAATAGAAAGATATATAGCAACGAACATGAGTGCTCCATAAGGCTACCAACAGAAAGATATATAGCAACGAACATGAGTGCTCCATAAGACTACCAACAGAAAGATATATAGCAACAAACATGAGTGCTCCATAAGGCTACCAACAGAAAGATATATAGCAACAAACATGAGTGCTCCATAAGGCTACCAAGAGATGTTGCAGCAGAAACTGTATAGGCCAAGAGAATCTGGAGTGATGTGTTCAACATGCTGATAGATAAAAATTGCCAAGAAGAATGTCATACCCAATAAATCTGCCCTTTGAGAATAAAAGACAAAGATTTTCATGATATAGGGGAATTTATTATCACTATCCCTGACTCAAGACATATTAAAAGTAGGGACTGGGGAGATGTTTCAGTAAGCAAAGTATTTGCCCTGCAAGCTTGAGGACCAGAGTTTGAATCTCCAGAGACCACTGAAAAGCCAGGTGGGCGTGCTAATCCACCTGTAACTCCACCACTCTGGAGGTGGAGATAGAAGATTCCCCAGAGTGAGCTGGCTAGCTAGATTACCTCTGGGTTCAGCAAAAGACCCTGAATTGGGTGGAGAATTATTGAAGACACCAGACATCAATCTCAGGCCTTCACACACTCACATCTAAATACAGGTACCCCCCACACATGGAAAAACAATTAACATTATATATTAATATGATTTCTTACAGTAAATGTAAAGGATTCCAATTAGTAGCAGGAAATTAGATTCAATTATAAAATTCTCTGGTAAAAGTACATACACAGTCAATACACACTGTACAGTATGTCATCCATATACACTATAATAATGGATGTAAGTTGGTGAGCTTCATGTTCAGGTGAAAAGCAATTAAGGAAGGTACCCAATGTTAACTTTCAAGTGCACACACACACACACACACACACACACACACACACACACATAATGAAAAAAAGACCAGTGGTAGCTATATCAGAAAAAAGAGACAATGGAAGTTATTAAATAATGATAAGTTGAACAACTTCCCGAGGAGATTATAATTGTGAATAGTATGCACCCAACATCAGACTGCCTACATAGAGAGATAATGTAAATACCGATAGATCTGAAGGGAATTATAGACTGTAATACAATGATCATTCAGTGCTGGACAGATCATCCAGGCAGAAAATGACAGTTAACCTTCCCTGTACCAAAAGACCTGACACATGGAACATTCCATGCAAAAGCAGCAGAAGACACAATCTTCTCATACATCATTCTCCAGAACAGATCATGGTTGAAGCCACAAAACAAGTCTTCAAAATTTTGAAATCATATCAAATATATTTTCTGATTACAATAATGTGAACTAGAAGTCAGTAACTGTGGAACTTTTTAAAGCATGTAGAAATTAACTGCCATGTGCCTGAACTACCACTAGGTCTAAGAATAAATTAAAATTGAAGTTAATAACATCTTGAGGCAAGCAAAAGTGGACACACAGCATATGATACATGGGATGCAGCAAAATATTTCTCTAAGAAGGAAGTTTGCAGAAGAAAAAGTCTGCATTAAAGAAGTTCTCATTAACTAAAACCTTACAACTAAATTAACTAGAAAAAGAATAAATTAACCTAAAATTAGGATAAGAAAATACCAATAATCAAATCAGAAAAAAATTAATTCTATGATTAGACAAATAGGAAAATCAACAAGACTAAGAAGTTTCTTTTTCTTTGAGACAGGGTCTCCCTATAGCCCCAGATGGCCTGGAACTCACTCTGTACACCAGGCTGGCCTTGAACTCACAGAGATCCACCTGCCTCTGTCTCCTGAGTGCTGGGATTAAAGGCATGTACACCACACCCTGCTTAATGAAGCTTCATTTTTTTCCAAAAGGAAAACAAAAGCAAGGACATGAGAATCCTGGTGCGGGGGGGGGGGGGACGACTCAACTAAATAAAATAGAAATGAAAGCAAATATTTCAAGAGACCACAGAAATAAAACAATCAAAAGTTGGCTCAAAACAGTTATATGCCAACAAATTACATAACCTACAAGAAAAAGTCCTACACACATATTACACTGCCTCATGAAGAAATAAAAAAAGAGTAGGCAAATAATGAGTAGAAATTGAACCAGTAAACCAAAGCCTCCCATCAAAGAAACACACCAGGTTTAATGGTTTCATGGCTCAATTATTTTTTTAATTTTATTTATTTTTTATGTGTATGAATGTACTGTCTACATGTAGGTTTGTGCACCCCTGTCGTGCAATGCTGCAGAGGTCAGAAGAGGGCATTGGATTCCCCTGGAACTGGAGTTAAGGATGGTTCTCAGCCACCATGTGGGTGCTGGGGATTGAACCTGGGTCCTCTGCAAGAGCAGTGGGTGCTCCTAACCACTAAGCCATCTCTCCAGCCCTCATGGCTCAATTATAACACATTTAAAGATACTTCAAAAAAGAATTGAAGAATAAGGAATACCATAAGATTCCTCATTTGAAGTTAGCAGTATTCTACCACCAAAGCCAGACAAGAGCATGAAAAGAAAAGAAACATTATCAGCCAATATCGTTAAGAAACATAGATGAAAAATTCTCAGCAAGATACAAATAAACAAACCTCAACAGATCCTGAAAAGAAGTCTCTATTTATGATGGTTAATATTGATTGCTAATTTGGAAGGATCTAGAATTACCTATGAGAAGAGGCTCCAGGTATTCCTAGGAGGGAACATCTAGACAGGTTAGTCTTTGACCATGCCTGTGGGGGATTATCCAGATTAGATTGATTGAGATGGACATATTCTCTGGATGAGGATACTAGAAAAAAGGTGAACTGAGCCTTAGAATTTTTCTCTCTCGCCTTCATGACTGTGGAGACAGCATACCCAGCCTCTTCAATCTCTTGCCACTGTGGCTTCCCTCTTTGAGGTACTGTACCTTCTAACTGTGAGCCCAAGTAAACTCTTCCATTCTTAAATTGTTTATGTCAGGGTATTTTATCACAGCCACATGGAAAGTAATATACCATCAAATAAAATGAATCCTTGGAATGCTAGGATTATGCATGGGGTTCAACATACAAAAAAATCTAGAAATGTAATAAGACAGATTAACAAAATGAAGGACACAAACTATGTCATCTTAGCAGATGCAGAAAAGCACTTGACAAAATTCAATATCCTTTCATGATTAAAAATTCTCAAAAATTAGACACAGAAAGAGTGTTCAATACAGTAAAGTCTGTGTCTGACAAACCTACGGTGAGCATACTCAGTGTTGAAAATTGGAAAAATTTTTCTAAAATCAGGATCAAGACAACAATGTCAACCCCCACCACTTCTGTTCAACATAGTATTGGAAGTCTTAGAACAATTGGAAAATAGAAAAGGAAGGCATCTAATTGGAAAGGAAGACATTAAATTTCCCTCATTTTCCAACATATCTTACATAAAGAAGTTTGCAAAGACTCCACCAAACCTTCTTAGAACTAATAAATGATTAAGTAAAGTTGTGAGATATCATCAACATGCCAAAATCTGTGTCAATTGAGATAACCATGTGGTTTTTGTCTTTCAGTCCATTTATGTGTTTTATGATATTTATTGATTTATGTATGTTGAATCATCCCTGTATCTCTGGTATAAATCCAACTTGGTTATGATGGATGATCTTTTTGATGTGGGTCTATATGCAGTTGGCAAGTATTTTGTTGAGTATTTTTGCATCTATGTTCACTAATAAGATAGGCCTATAGTTTTCCTTTTTGGTTGTATCTTTGCCTGGTTTGGGTATTAGGATAATGCTGGCTTCATAGGAGGAATTTGGGATATTTCCCTTTGTATCCTTCTGAACAGTTTGAGTAGTAATGTTTGTAAGTACTCTTTAAATGTTTTAGACAATTCTGCCATGAAACCATCTGGGTCTGAGCTTTTTCTTGGTTTTTTTTTTTTTTATTACATTTTCAATTTCCTCAGATATTATGGGACTGTTTAGGCTGTCAGTCTCTTCTTGGTTAAGCTTTGGTGAATTCCAGGATTCCAGATATTCATCCGTTTCTCTTAGGTTTTCAAATTTAGTAGATTATAGGTTTTTGAAGTATTCCCATATGATTGTCTGGATCTTTTCATTGTCTATTGTGATGTTTCCCTTTTCATCATGAATTCTATTGATTTGGAGTTGCTCTTTTTTTCTTTTGGTTAACTGAGCTAGAGGTCTGGCTATGTTGTTTTTCCTTTCAAAGAAAGTTTTCCTTAAATTCATATGAAAAACAAAAGACTGCAAATACCCAAAGCAACACGCAGTGAAAAGAGCAATACAGGGGGGATCACTATACCAGACTTCAAAGTACATTACAGGGCAATAGTCTTAAAAAACATCTTGGTACTGGCACAGAAACAGACCTGAGGCCAATTTAACAAAACTGAAGATCTAAACTTGAGCACATACAATTTCAGCCACCTCATATTTGACAAAGGGGCCAAGAAAACACAAAGGAGGAAAGACAGCATCTTCAGCAAATGGTATTGGCAAAACTGGATCACCACTTGTAGAAGAATAAAATTAAGTCCCCACCTCTCACCCTGTACAAAAATCAACTCCAAATGGATCAAAGACCTCAACATAAAATCTGAAATTCTGAAGGTGATAGAAGAAAATGTTGGCAGCAACCTACAAGACATAGGTGTAGGAAAAGACTTTCTAAATCAGACACCAGCTACAAGGTCAACAATTGACAAGTGGAACCTCATTAAACTCAAGAGCTTCTGTATAGTGAAAGAAACAATCAGTGAAGTCAAGAGAAAACCCAGAGTGGGAGGGAAACATTCACCAGTGATACATCTGACAGAGCATTAACATCCAGAATATATAAACTACTCAAAAAACAAAGAAGTAAGAAAACAAATGACCTACTCAAAAAATGGAGTAAAGAGCTGAACAGAGACTTCACAAGTGAGGAAGTAAAGATGGGTGAGAAACATGTGTTTAACATCGGGGCTGGAGAGATGGCCTAGCGGTTAAGAGCACCAACCGCTCTTACAGAGGACCCAGGTTCGATCCCCAGCACCCACATGGCGGCCGAGAACCCTCTGAAACTCCGGTTCCAGGAGAACTCCAGTTCCAGGGGAATCAGACAGCCTCTTCTGACCTCCGTGGCATTGCACGGCACGGGTGCACACACCTGCATGCAGAGAGTACATTCATACACATACTGAAATAAATTTTTAAAAAGTGTTTAACATCATTAATAATTAAGGAAATACAAATTAAAACCACTTTAAGATATCATCTCACTCCAATAAGACTGATTAGGATCAAGAAAACAAATGATACCAAATGCTGGAGAGGTTGTGGGGAAAGGGGAACACTCATCCGCTGCTGAAGGGAATGTAAACTCATACAACCACTATGAAAAGCAGTGTGTAAAACCCTTAAATGGCTCAAAATGAGCCTACCGCCTGACCCAGTCTTACCACTCCTGGGTATGTACCCACAAGATTCATCCTACTGCAGGGATACATGCACAGCCATGTTTATTACAGCTTTCTTCACAATAGGGAATATCTGGAACCAACCCAAGTGCCCCTCAACCAAGGACTAGATAGAGAAAATGTTGTATATCTACACAATGGAGTCCTATGCAGCAGTAAAGAAACATGACATCATGAACTTTGCAAGTAAATGGATGGAACTAGAAGATATTATGTTAAGTGAAGTAACACAGTCTCAGGAAAACAAATGACAAATAGTATCCCTCATTTGTGGATGCTAGCACTTACTTGTAAGGCAAACTGATTAACATTAATGTTATATTTCTCTTTATCTAAAAGCAACTGTCCTCTTAGAATGTGAATCCCTTGATGGGCTCTAGAATTAACCTACTTCTTATTTTCAGACTTTATAATTTTGGTACAAGGGTGGAGGGTATGTTTGCATATTTTAGAGCAATATAAAATTAAAAGGGAAAAATGTGAATCCCAAAATATGATTTGGAAATAACATACAGTTTATTTTCAGATGACATGATTTTAGTACATGTGTGACATATATAAATTCATACGTTGAAACAATACAGATTAGAGGGAACAACAACAACAAAAGAACTAGGACTGGGAACAGACTGAAGCAGTAGAGTTCTCCCCCCACCCCCAAGAAATAATCCTCTGCTTTGAAAAACTTTGAAAAGACTCAGAAGGGGATACAGGACATGTATGGCAGACTCCATGAACTTGGAAGGACATGGACATGGAAATGAGTCTGGATTGAACTGAGAAGTGATGTATGAAATGCGCAAAACTTCAATAAAATATTTTTTAAAAAGAAAAAGAAGGAAAAAATATGAATTATTATACTTCATGAATGAATAAAGCCATGTTTTGCTATGATGTCAACAAAACTAATTGCATAACCATTGTGTGCAGAATGTCGTGTCATATACTCTAAATCACTTTTCTGAGTATTAATTTTGCATTGTGCTAATGAAAAAGTGAACATATTTCGAAGTAATAGGTAATTTCCCTGGGATAATGTACTGCCAGAAATAGGCTTCCCTCCTTTCTTCCTTCCTTCTTTTTCTTCCTCTTCCTCTTCCTCCTCCTGCTCTTCTTCCTCCTCCTTCTCATTCTTTTTTTTTTTTTCAACATGTAACCTAAACTGGTCTTGAACTCAGGATCTTCTTACCTCCATCTCCTGGGTGCTGGGATTACAGGCATGGATCTCAGAGGTGGGTTTTATCATGACGCTCATGCAGCTAAGCTGTAAGGATCCTCATTTGCACAGAAGTCTACTAAAAGCCCAATTGTAAGCTTCAGGATCCACTGAACCTGGCTCCTCTTCTTCAGAAACCAAATACGAAAATGTGAGAATGAGAAGCTCTAACAATTCTTTTTATTGAATTTTCATGTATTTCATACAGACTATCTCGGTCAGTCTTAATCACCTTTACACCCCCTTCCCCACTGGCACCCTCACATTTCTTCTCCCCGCCCCCACTGGAATTCATATACTCTGTCATTTGTGCCAAGGCCCATTGCATCAAGTTAGTGTCTCCAGAAGTTCCTCAGTGCAAAGCCCATCCACTGGGGTCTAATCAGCCCATCTAGAGTTCCTAAGTTTCAGATCAGCTCTTCCTCTCCCAGCAGTAATCAGCTGCCAGTAGTTCCTCTGCTAAGACCTGGGTCTGCTGCCCATTTCCCTAGTTCCATGCTGGGGTTTTGTCTGCTTGTTTGCATGGGTCTTAGGCATGCTGATGCCACTGCTGTAGGGTCATATGAGCAGGGTCCCAGGAGCTTACACTATTCTATTTCCATATGGTCATGCCCCTCCTCCCTGGCTCTTACAAACTTTCCACAGCCTTTTCCACAATGGTCCCTGAGCCCTTGGTGAGTGAAGCTTAATCCAGGATTCCCAGCCAAAGATTCACACTTTGCAGACACCTAATCGCCAAGCTTTGGCCATTTGTGACCTTTCATGTTCCTGGCCTTCTGTTGCATGGGGGTGATTCATTAGTGAGTGTTGAGAGAATCATTAGTGTCCTCTTTACCCCTTTTTCTATGTTGTATGAGCCTTAGGTGTAGAGGTCACATTGTTGATGGACGATTAGGCTTGAGCAATTCACAGACAATGCTTGTGTGTGACCAGTTGTGGTAGTCTCATCTGGTGCAAAGAAACTTCTTTGATGAGTTGTGACTGAGATACTTGACTGCAAATATAAGGATATATATTTTACACATAGTAAGAAATTACCTTAATCTAGGGATGGGACAGCCTTACAGATTTCCCTAAGATCTATGAACTCTCCATCCATGAGTATTTGGCTATGTTTACAGTACCACACATGAGTTTCCTCCCTTTGAGTGGGCTTTAAGTCCAATCTGTTGATTGTCCCCAAGATAAAAGTGCCACTACTGTACAATGCTGTGTGCTGTGCTGATCTTTGATGTGGTTATTTGGTCTTAAAGGTGGTGTTGGACAATTGATTGCTGTTCTCCCTTAGCAGTTTGCATAGTGCTCTCCAAAGCTGTGAGAGCTAGCCTTCAGAGGATGTGACTTCCAGGTCAGTTTCAGCTCTGTTGCTCCAAATTCTGTGTCCAAAGTATGTCCTATCTCCATCAATAGAGTCTTACCTTCAGATTCTGGGAGGCAATCAAGGGCTGTAACAATAGCCTGTATAATTTGGGAAGTCTCTTGGACTACTCTGGCCAACAACTCAAAGGAAGGTCTCCTGTCTGCCACTCTTTTTTGTTATATAGCCTTCAGTTATATACATGTAGAGATATTGTATGTGTAATTTGTCATTAGGTTGTTAGACTAATATAATGCCCTCTGGTTCTTTAGAATAGCTAGGCATTATTTAATCTCTCCTCTCTGTCTCTCTCTCTCTGTCTCTCTCTCTCCTCTCTCTCTCTCTCTTCCTATATAACCTTCTCTCCATGTCTTCTCCATTTAAAGTATCCCCTTTTTCCCATTTCTCCCTTGATAATACTAGTCTCCTATGGCCTCATCTCTCTTAAGCTCCTTTTTCCTCTTTATTGCCAAAATTCTCTGTTTAACCTTCCCTCCTCCCTTCTCCCTTTTCCCATTTAAATACCCCCATTTTATTCATTTCTCCCTTAGTAACACCTGTCTCCTGTTCTCTCTCTCTCTCTCTCTCTCTCTCTCTCTCTCTCTCTCTCTCTCTCTCTCTCTCTTTCTCTCTCGGTCCTTCATTCCCTTGGAGTCCCTGGTTTCTTTCCATTTTTCTTGTTCCTGCAGTTATATCAGGATACATACTCACATATAAGGATTTGGTGCTAGGATCCGCAAAGGAGGGATAACATAAGTCATTTGTTTGTCTGAGTGTGTGTTACTTCACTCAGCATAACAGTTTCTAGGAACTCTAAGAATTCTCAGAATAAAGGACAACACTTTCTAAGGCAGCCCCTGCCTGAGTTTACTGATCAGATGGACAAATGAGATTGTGAATCTATTGCCCTTTGGAGGAGAACACGTTGGGCAGAGGGCAGAGCCTCCCTCTTGGAGAGACAACCCAGCAGGCAAGGTCAGTGTCTCCATATCTATGGTAACATTTTCTCATTATGTTGCTTTCATTTTCTTTGTTATCCAGAAAAACATTTGGGCACATTCATAGTGATCTTTATGAAAGTTTGAATTTTCACTAAGAACATTTTTCCTAGAAGTCATCTAATTTTGGAAATAACTTTTCTCAGGATTGTTTCTAACCCTGCCCCTGTGGGTTTAGGGAACTGTTTTTCTCAATTACTTTTGTCAATTTTTAGGTCTGCAACAAAGGACATTATACTGCTCAGGAAGTCCCCAAAGAAGGGAAAATGTGTGTAGGAGCAGAGGTTGTAATATGACCCATAAGGATTTCTTTTCTTTATTAAATTGTCAATGAATGCTGAAAGACTAGACTACCTCTATTTTTACTAACCCCTTTAAAATTACATTTATTTTTTTTGTTTGTGTTAGTGTGTGTGTGTGTGTGTGTGTGTCTAATAAGGCTGTTGCCCCCTGTTACAAGGTGACTCCATTTCAACTCTTCATCATTCCATTTTTCTTATTCCATTTATTTTTATTTTGTGTGTATGAATGTTATGCTTGCATGTATGTAAGACCACCAATGTTGTGAAGTGCCTGTGGAGGACAGAGGAATGTGTCTGATCCCCTGAAACTGGAGTTATGGACAGTTGTTAGCCACTACGTAGGTGCTGCGATTTGAACCTGGGTCTTCTGCAAGAACAGTCAGTGCTCTTAAAAACTGAGCCATCTCTCCAGCTCAATATTACACTCTTATATAAGTATATTCCATTTTCATTATCATATTCATCAATTGATGGACATCTAGATTATTTCCATTTCCTGGCTATAATGAGCAGAGCGGCAATGAACATGGTTGAGAAAGTATCTTTATATACTCAGAAGTGGTGTGGCTGGATTATATGATAGATCTATTTCTAAATTTCTGAGGGACCTCCACAATGATTTCCATGCATCAATTTTCCTGCCTGCATGGGAATACAAATGTTTCACTTTCTCCACATCAATGACAGCATTTGTTTTCATTTTTTTTTAACTTAGCCATTCTGATTGGGGTGAGATGAAATCTCAAAGCAATTTTGACTTGCATTACCCTGATATCTAAGGATGTTAAACCTTTTAAAAATATTTCTCATTTTATATTTCTCATTTCATATTTAGAAAACTCTCTGTTTAGTGCTTGCCCTAGTTTTCAATTGAATTGTGTGGGGTTTTTTTGTCTTGATGTTCTTTTCTTTCTCACCTTTTTGTATATTCTAGATACTAACCTGCTGCCAAGTGTATACCCTGTTAAGACTTTTCCCCATTCAGTAGGCTAACTCTTGACACAAATGATAGTGTGCTTTTCTGTACAGAAGCTTTTAAAGTTCCCTTTATCAGCTGATGGTCTTAATACCCAAGCTGTCAAAGTCTGTTTAGAAAGTCTTTTGCTGTGCCAATAAGTTCAAGTGTATTCTCTGCTTTCTTCTGGATCCATTTGGATAAGTGTGAGAGATAAGAAGTAGTTTTATTCTTCTACACATAACCATCCACTTCGACCAGCACCATTTGTTAAAGGTGCTGTCTTTTCTCCAATGTGTATTTTTAGCCTCTTTGTCAATATCAGGTGGGTATATAGGTGTGTGGACTTACATCCAATTCCTCAGTTCTGTTCCATTAATCAGTGTATCTCTGATTTTATACTAGTAGCATGCTGTTTTTATTTTTATAGCTCTATAGTATAACTTCAAATCAGGGATGGTGATGCCTCTATCATTTCTTTTATTGTTCAGAATTGCTTAGGCTATCCTGGGATTTGGGGGTTTCCATATGAAAATTAAGATTATTTTTTTCCATTTCTGTGAAGAATTCTATGGGAATTTTCATCAGGATTACATTGAATCTAAAGATTGAAATTGGTAGGGTGGTCATTTTTACCATATTAATCCTACCAATTCATGAGCATGAGTTTTTCTATCTTCTGGTATCTTCAATTTCTTTTTTCAATGTCTTAAAGTTTGTATTATGCAAGTCTTTCTCTACCTGGGTTAGGTTTATTCTAAGGTACCTTTTAGGGTATTGTAAATGGGATTATTTTCCTGATTTATTTCTCATTATGTTTGTTGTCAGTATAGTAAGGCTGTATATTGTTAATTTTGTATCCTGCTACTTTGGTGAATGTGTTTAACAGCTTTATGACTTTTCCAGTGGAGTCTTTAGAATATTTTATGTATAGAAACATGTCATCTGTAAGTAAACATAGCTTGACACCTTCCTATTTTTATTAGTTTTGTCTCCTTTACTTGTCTTACTGCTGCAGATGGGTACTATATTGAAAAAAAATGGAAAGAATAGTCACCCATCTCTTGTTCTTGATTTTAGTGGAAATATTTTGTAATTTTCTCTCTTCATCATGATGCTGGCTGGCTATTGGCTTCTTGTATTTTGCCTTTATTATGTTTAGATATGTTCTTTATATCCCTAAAGTCTACATGACTTTTATCAAGAAGGGATGTTGGTTTTTGTCAAAGGCCTTGTCTGCATCTAAATGAGAAGATTGTGTGGTTTCTGTCCTTGAGTCTGTCTATGTGCTGGATTACTTTTAATGATTTATGTATGTTGCACCACCCCTGCATCTCTGGAATAAAGCCAAATTGATCATGGTAGAAAATCTCTTTTGATTATCAGTTTCCAGATATTTTAAAGAATTTTTAAGTCTATATTGATCAGAAAGTTTGGCCTATAATTTTCTTTTATTGTGGGACTTTGGTTTTTGTATCAGAGCAATACTGGCTTTATATAAAGAATTTGAAAATGTTCCTTATTTTTCAATTTTATGGAGTGATTTCAAGAATACTGATGTTAGTTCTTTGAAGTTCTAGTAGAATTCCAGTAGAATATCCTGTATCCATCTTGTCCTGTTTGTGTGTGTGTGTGTGTGTGTGTGTGTGTGTGTGTTGAGAGATTTTTAATTTCTGTTTCTGTCTCATTGATTGCTATGGGTCTTTTTTCATTTTTGTCTCTTTTTTTTCGAGGCAGGGTCTCTCTGTAGCTCCATCTGGCCTAGAACTCACTACATAGACCAGGCTGGCCTTGACTCACAGAGATCCATCTGCCTCTGTCTCCTGAGTGCTGGGATTAAAGGCATGCACCACTATGCCCGGATGGGCCCATTTATTACTTCATCATGAGTTAATTTAGGTAGTTCATATATGTCTAGAAATTCATCCATTTCCTTTAGATTTTTCCAATTTCATGAAACATATATTTTTCAATATGTCTTATGATTCTCTGAATTTCCTCAGTTTCAATAGCAATGTTTCCTGTTCCATCTCTGATTTTATTAACTTTAATGTTCTCTTTCTTTTGGTTAACTTGGCTAAAGGTTTGTCAATCTTGTTAAATCTGTTCAAAGAACCAGTTGCTAATTTTATTGATTCTTTGTATTTTGTTTGTTTTTATTTTATCAATTTCAGCCCTGACTTTGATTATCTCATCCTATCTACTGATTTAGGGTGTTTGTTCTTGTTTTTTCCAAGGCCATTAGGTGCATCATTAAATTATTAATATAAGATCTCTCATATATTTTATATATTTATATAAATATGTTTTTTATATATTTCATATATTTTAGCTTGGACCTTACCTTATCAGGCAATCTTGCTCTTTCATCCCTATACCTAGAATATCTCATATACACAATGTCATGTATTCTTCACAGTCTTTATGGCTGATGATGCACATGCTTCCTTTCAAAGCTTTGATATGTTAATTCTCAAACATACCCACAGTCATTCATTATCTTTTTTGTTGTTGTTTTTTGAATTAATAAAAATATTTTTATTTAAAAACAGAAAGGGGAATGGAAATATGGCTTGGTGATTAAAAACAGTGCTGCTCTTCCAGAGGAATGGGGTTCA
Organism: Rhizomys pruinosus; assembly: GCA_009823505.1. Lineage (NCBI taxonomy): Eukaryota > Metazoa > Chordata > Mammalia > Rodentia > Spalacidae > Rhizomys > Rhizomys pruinosus. The sequence goes on along the minus strand of VZQC01014894.1, from coordinate 2,318,844 downwards.
TTCATTATCTTTGAATAGAGCAATAAATTGAAGTTCTCAGGTATCAAGGATAGGTCCCAGGTCACAGGAGAACATGTTCAGTTTGTAGTTTTTTGGTTATAAGGTTAAAAGTCATTAGTCTAGATTCCGTACATTTTATAAAAGTAATTCCCACACATGGAATTGTGTGCTTGCTGTAGTTTCTGATGCTGTAGACATCTAGCTTTACTCTTTTGTGGTCAGATAGATGTCTCACCTGAGATTTACTTTGTGTCCTAATATGTGAGCTGCTTTTAAAATAAAGTGGATTATTTAGTGTTTAGATGGGATGTTCTGTATATATCTGTGAGATCTATCTAACTTATGATGTCATTCAACTCCTGCGTTTCTCTGTTTAGTTTTTACATGGATTACCTGCCTATTGTGAGAATGAGGTATTAAAGTCATGCAGTATCATTGTATTGTGGGTCAATCTGTGGTTTTAAGTCTAATAGAATTTATTTTATGAAATTGGATGCCCCATGTTTGGTGCATACATTTTTAGAATTGTAATAACCTGTTGATAGATTTTTGCCTTTAATGAGTATGAAGTTTCCTTTATTTCAGCTAATTTTGGCTTTGCCTTTTTTTTGAGACAGGGTCACCCTTTAGCCCAGCTGGCCTAGAACAGGCTATGTAGACCAGTCTGGCCTTGATCTCACAGAGATCCACTTGCTTCTGCCTCCCAAATGCTGAGATTAAAGGTGTGTACCACTACACCCAGCAGTTTGGTCCATTTTGTCAGATATTAGACTAACTAAACCAGCTTGTTCCTTGTTTCCATTTGCTTAGAATATCATTTTCCATCCTTTTACTCAAAGGTTGTGTCTATCATTGATGGTGATGTGTGTTTCTTGTATGCAACAAAAAATGCATCCTGTTTTATAACCAGTTGGTCTATGTCACTTTGTTGGAAAATTAAGACTGTTATTATTGAGAAGTATTATTGAACAGTGTGTATTAACTCCTATTATTTTGTTGTAGTAGTATTGTTTTCGTAGGCTTCTTTTGATTAACTGTTATGAAATTATTGATTTATTGTCTGTGCTCTTCCAGGAATATTTACCCTACTCTTCAGATTAAATTATCCCTATCAATATATTTATATTGCTAGCTTAATGGTCATGAATTCCTTAAATGTGCTTTTATCATAGAAAGTTTTTTTCTCCTCCAATTACACCTGATAGTTTTGCTGGGTTTGATAGTCTTGGCAGGAATCTATGATCGTTAAGAACTTGTATAACATCAGTCCAGGCCCTTCTGGCTTTCAAAGTCTCCCCTGAAAAGTCAGATATTATTTTTATGGGCCTCCCTTTATATATTATTTGGTCTTTCTTACAGCTTCAATATCCTTTCTTTGTTCTGTACATTTAGTGTTTTGAGTGCTACATGACATGGGGTGTTTCTTTTCTTGTCCCATCTATTTGATGTTCTCTGTGCCATCTCTTTCCTTAGATTCTTGGAAATTTTCATTTATATTTACATTGAAAATATTTTCTGTTATTTTGACCTGGTTTTATTCTCCTTCCTCTATACCTATGATTCATAGGTTTGGTCTTTTCATAGTGTCCCAGAATCTCTGAATGTTCAATTCTTATTTGTTTGCTTGCTTGCTTGTTTGTTTGTTTTTTAATTTTAGTATTTAAATTTAGTTTTTAAATTTAGTATTTTCTTTGTGTGATCTAATTTCTCTGCCTTGTCTTTGAGCCTTAATATTCTCTCTTCAACTTAATCCAGTCTATTGGTGAAGCTTTCCACTGAGGGTTTTTTTTTTTTTTCTTATTTCATGGATTGTTTATTTTGGTTTGATTGTATTTCTTTATTAACTTCTATTTTCATATATGGTTTTCTTTATTTCATTCCACTGTTTGCTTTTGCTTCCTGCATATTTGTTTTGGGTTCCTTGAGCATATTCATAATTGCTATTGAAATCATTGTCTTCTGCATCAACCAAGTTGCATTTCTCAAGGAACTCTAACAAGGGGGTCCTAATTTCTTGAGAGTACATATTGTCTTTGTTATTCATGCTGTCTATGTTTTTGTGAAGAATCCTAGATATCAGGAGTTAGGTTGTTGGTGGTGTTGCTTGGTATAGATATCTGGTCTCATCTATGTTGCATGGGAGTTTGGATCTTTGCTTTTATCCCAACTTGACATGCTGTAGACCAGCTGAATGGTGCTTGGGGTTCAATCTTGAGGAAATGGTTGATATGCAAATGGGGTTTCAGAAGTGGTCCCATCACAGCTAGGAATAGATGGAAATTCTGAGTCCAGGAGCAAACCCTCTGGAGTGATAGAAGATTCTTGCTGGTGATTTTCAGAAGTCTGTGGAGAGTTCAATGGGGTCTACAAGAGGCAGGGGCTGGAGTCACAGTAGGAGTGGGCAGTGCTTCTTTGAAATGGGATTAAGGATACCATAGAGTTCTCAGGTGGAGGTGGGTTGAGTGGAGGCTTGACTGGGGGATCCCTACCTGGGGTCGATGGTGCAGGGCACCATGAGGTTCCTGGTGATGCAGTGACTGGGGTCAGGTTTTATGATTTTCTTTTTTTGGTCCTTTACCTTGTCACAAAATGATTGTTTCAACCCCAGCCACCAAATCTACTTGATCTATAGTAAGAAAACTTAAAAGATAAGAGAGTTAATCACCATCTGGTGCAGAGGGAAACCTCTCTGGTGAGAGTTAAGAGACGCATTTATCCTAAGTGTAGAGGTTGCATTAAAGATGTTTTACTTAGGATTAAGCATGTCACATCATTATTCTCTTCATTTGATTATTTTGAAAATATATTTGTAAAATGTTATAGATAATGAGTTCTGGTAATGATTTCTGAATTCATGTTTTGATTCTCATATAATTCAAGAATATTTGATTTTGCAACATAAAGAGATTATAAAGTTCTATATCTGGTCAAAATAGAGAATAGGTGTCTGTGAGGTGCCCAGCCCTAAGTGACACATCTACAGTGCCACCCCCAAGGCTCAAGAAACAGTGGAAGAGCAGGTAGAATGACTATTAAGGCATCTCTCAGCTCTCAGAAGGGAAGCTTCCTCATGCAACAGATGATTATTACCCCACAAAGCTACAACTAGCCAATGTGTGAAGAACAAGAGACTGCAGAGTACTTGGCCCTGAATAGAACACCTGTATCAAAGCTCAGGAACTATTGCAGAAAAGGGGGAGGAACGATTGTAAAAGCCAGAGGTGGTTGAGGATCACAAAGAAACAGTTTTCTAGACAGATGGGAAGTTACTCGTATGAGCTCCCAGCAATGGCAGCAGCATGCACAAGACTCACACAAAAATCCTAGCATGGAAGTGGGAAAAGTGGGAAGAAGCCCCACTCATAACTTAGAAACTATTGGCCAAAAAGAGAAACTATTGGCAACTGATAGCTGGTGGGAAAGGGAGAGTTAAGATTCTTTTTAAGAGTGTGATGTTAGAAAAAAAAATAAATTTTAAAAAGCTAGAAAGAGTGTAATGTAAGATAGGTTACCCAGGCTCTAGTGGATGGAGGCATACCAAAGGATATTTGGGGACAGAACTTGACTAAATAGGCTTTAAGATATATGAGTACATGAAATCTGATGGGAAGTGGGTTATAAGAGGGTTGCAGGTAGGGGAGAACTCTAAATATAGTCAAAAGAAATTACATGAAATTTGCAAAAACCCCATTAAAACTTGAAAGGTGTTAACTAAATTAATCCATGTTACATCATTGCCATTTTATGATGAGTCATGATAATGTTGGTTTATGTTTAAAGTATAAAAATATTATTTTGTCTAAGCCAAACAAGTACCAATAAAAATTTTCTAAATTATTCATGTCATTGGCAAAACATTTTTAAAAAGAGAAAACCCCAATAACTGCTATCAAATTTATTATAAATTGCCAGATTACTCTTTATAAGGGATCAGTGTGGAAGACAGATAGGAAACAGAACCCAAGGCACCAAAGATTTGTCTTAAGAGTGACATTACTGTGGAGATTTCCCAGGACCACCTGAAGCACAGGTAGGAGCTGGGTGCTTCAGCCAGGCGCATTGTTGCATTTGATCCATTCATCTCTGGTTGGATTGGCTTGTGTGGATGTAGGAGCAGAGTTGTCCTCCTAGCTGTTATAAAAAGTGGGCCTGTGTGAAACTTGAGATTGGAGATTTCCCGGGACCACCTGAAGCACAGGTAAACAGCCATCTGCCCCAACTGGGATTGCCAAAGGAGTGTCCAAGTGGACCCTTTGGAGAACCATCAGAACATAGAAGGAAGAATGAGTTAGACTTCCAATAGAAAGCCTACAACTTAGACAGGTCAACACTCCATGAGCAAGGAGAAAAGGAGAATAGCAAATCAATCAAACAAACAATGAAGGCATCTGAAGGAGGCAAGCAAAGCAAGCCTTTAACACAGTGAAGAGGCATTTGGGATTCGCAGTGGAATACAGGCAAATAGAAACCCACATGCCAGGAATATGAAGAAGAGACAATATGGGAAAGGTGCAGGATCACACCAAGGTCGACAAGCCCTGTGGAAAACTCCTACAGTGGGATTCACCCTGGGGATGGCCCAGGACACAGATATTAGAAGTACAATTGTGAACATACTCAAAGAAATCAAAAGCTATAAAGAGCAAGTCAGAGAACTAAAAAAAGAGAATGAAAAACTCAAGAAGGACCTAGAGAGAGAGAATGACAAAATCTAGAAGGAAGTGGAAACACTGAAAAGATCCCATGCTGAAAAAGATAAGGAAATCAACCAGCGAAGCAAAGAGCTACAGGAAGAGATTGAGAAGCTCCAAAAGGAAGTGGAAATACTAAAGAAATCAGAAGAACAAAATGAAAAAGGACATCAAACACTCATCCAACCAACAGGAAAAGAATGGAAGAAGCCTCAGAAGTAGAATGTAGGAAGCAGAACAAAGAATATCAGACCTGGAAGATAACACAGAACAACTAAAAACCTCAAGAAAAGACTATGAAAATTTTAAAAATACACAAAAGTGAAACAACCAGGAACTGTGGGACACTATGAAAAGATCAAACCTCTGCATCATAGGAATAGAGGAAGGAGAAGAATCCCAAGAGAATGGTATTGATTAGATCTTCAACAGAATAATAGATGAAAATTTCCCCAAACTTAAAAAAGACAAACCAATACAAATACAAGAAGCATATAGAACTCCAAACAGACGCCCAAAACAAAGACAAAATTCTGAAATCCACAAGAGAAAAACAGCAAGTTACTTATAAGGGGAAACCTATCAGAATTACAACTGACTTCTCAGAGCAAACTATGAAAGCAAGAAGAACGTGGAGCAAAGCATACCCAGTGTTAAAGGACTATAGATGCCAACCCAGGTTACTACACCCAGCAAAAATGTCAATTATAGTTGAAGGAGAGAGAAAAATCCTCCATGACATAAACAAGATGAAAGAATACATGTCCAGAAAACCAACCCTTCAGAGAATACTTGAAGCAATTCAAAGGACAGAAGAAAGGAGCAACTATCCCCAGGAACCTAGAAAGAGAAATTAATAAAAGCATAACTGCAGAAGTAGAAACCTAGACCAAAAATGCAAATGGATAATAAGGTGAAAGGAAGCAACACAAATCTATCAGTTACAACCTTAAATATTAATGGACTAAACTCTCCAATCAAAAGACATAGACTGGGAGATTGGATTAGGAAACAGAACCCATCCATATGCTGTCTACAAGAAATGCATCTAACCTTCGAGGACAAGCACCGCCTTAAAGTGAAAGGATGGAAAAAAAATTTCAAGCAAATGGTACCAAAAAGAAAGCAGGTGTTGCTATTTTGATACCAGACAAAATAGACTTCAAAGTAAAAGAAATCAGAAGTGAAAAAGAAGGCCATTACATTTTTATGAAAGGGATAATTCACCATGAAGATTTCACAATTATGAACCAAACTCTGGTGCACCAAACTTTATAAAGACAATTCTCCAGGACCACAAGGCAAAGATTAACCCCAATACACTCATAGTAGGGGACTTCAATACCCACTGAGCCCTTTGGACAGGTCAACTGGACAAGGAATAAACAGAGAGACATCTAAACTGAATGATACAATACACCAAAAGGACCTCACAGATATCTACTGAATATTCCACCCTAATACCAGAGAATACACTTTCTACTCAGCACCCCACAGAACATTCTCCAAAATCGACCACATACTGAAACACAGAAGAAACCTCCACAAATACAAAAAGATTGAAATGATTTCATACATTCTATCAGACCACAGTGCAATAAAGCTCAACATCAACACCAGGATAAGCCCTACTATCTACAAGAATACATGGAGACTAAACAACATACTCCTGAATAATGAATGGGTCAAGGAAAAGATAAGGAAGGAAATAAAAGCATTCCTGGAACTGAATGGCAATGATAATACAACACAACACAACCTATGGAATACTTTAAAAGCAGTCCTAAGAGGTAAGTTTATAGCCCTGGGTGCCTACATTAGAAAAACAGAAAGAGCACAAGTGAATGATCTAACACTGCAGCTAAAAGCACTTGAGAGACAACAACAGATGAACCCTAAATGTAACAGACAGGAAGAAATAACAAAAATCAGGGCAGAAATCAATGAAATAGAAACAAAGAAAACAATACAAAAAAATCAATGAATCCAAAAGTTGGTTATTTGAAAGAATAAACAAAATAGACAGACCTCTAGCCCAGTTAACTGAAAGAAAGAAGGAACAACTTCAAATCAATACAATCCATGATGAAAAGGGAAATATCACGACAGACAATGAAAAGATCCAGAAAATCATATGGGAATACTTCAAAAACCTTTACTCTACTAAGTTTGAGAACCTAGAATAAATGGATGAATATCTGAAACGCTGGGACTCACCAAAGCTCAACCAAGAAGAGATCGACAACTTAAACAGACCCATAATATATGAAGAAATTGAGGATGTAATAAGAAACCTCCCAACTAAAAAAAGCCCAGGCCCAGATGGTTTCACAACAGAATTCTATAAAACATTTCAAAAAGACCAACAACCATTATTAACTCAAATTTTTTAGAAGGATACAGAGGGAATTCTCCGACATTCCTTCTATGAAGCCAGCATCACTCTATTACCAAAACCAGGCAAAGATACAACCAAAAAGGAGAACTACAAACCCATCTCATTAATAAACACAGATGCTAAAATTCTAAACAGTATACTGGTAAATCACATACAGACCCACATCAAGAAGATCATCCATCATGACCAAGTTGGATTCATACCAGAAATGCAGGGATGGTTCAACATATGAAAATCAATAAATATCATCAAGCATATAAATGGACTGAAAGACAAAAACCACACAATCATCTCAATTGATGAAGAAAAAGCCTTTGACAAAATCCAGCACCCCTTCATGCTTAAAGTCCTAGAGGGAATTGGATTGGAGGGATCATTCCTCAATGTAATCAAAGCCATATACAGGAAATCCACAGCCAATATCATCCTAAATGGGGAAACAACAGAAGCATTCCCTTTAAAGGTAGGAACTCGGAACTCGGCAAGGCTGCCCCCATCACCACTCTTCTTTAATATAGTGCTTGAAACACTTGCTAGGGCAATAAGGCAAGAAAGGGAAATTAAAGGAGTACTAATTGGAAAAGAAGTCAAGCTATCTCTTTTTGCTGATGATATGATTGTTTACTTAAGGGATGCTAAAAACTCCACCGGAAAACCCCTAGAAACGATTAAGAGCTTCAGTAAAGTGGCAGGATACAAAATTAACCTAGAAAAATCAGTAGCCTTTCTTTACACCAACAACAAGCAACTGAAGGAGGACTACAAGGAGACCTTCCCACTCACAATAGCCTCAAAAACAATAAAATACCTAGGACCAAACCTAACCAAAGATGCCAAAGATCTCTACAACAAAAATTTTAAACCCTTGAAGAAGGAAATTGAAGAAGATCAGAAGATGGAAAAACCTCCCATGCTCATGGATTGGGAAAATTAATATAGTAAAAATGTCCATTCTATCCAAACCCTTGTATAGATTTAATGCTATCCCAATTAAAATCCCCAAGAGTTTCTTCGGGGGTTGGAAAAAAAAAGTCCTTAATTTCATTTAGAAAAGCAAAAGACCCCCAAATAGCCAAAACACCCCTGAGTGAAAAGAGCAATACAGGGGGAATCTCTCTACCAGACTTCAAATTATACTACAGGGCTATAGTCATAAAAACAGCTTGGCACTGGCACAAAAACAGACCTGTTGACCAATGGAACAAAACTGAAGATCCAAACTTGAGCACATACAATTTCAGCCACCTCATATTTGAAGAGGGGGCCAAGAAGACACAATGGAAGAAAGACAGCATCTTCAGCAAGTGGTGTTGGCAAAACTGGATCACCGCTTGTAGAAGAATGAAATTAAACCCCTACCTCTTGCCCTGTACAAAAGTCAACTCCAGATGGATTAAAGACCTCAGCGTGAAACCCCAAATTCTGAAAGCAATAGAAGAAAAACTTGGCAGCAGACTACAAGACATAGACATAGGAAAAGACTTCCTAAATCAGACAGCAGCTGCACAGGAAACAAGGTCAACAATTGACAAGTGGGCCTCATTAAACTCAAAAGCTTCTGTACATCAAAAGAAACAATCAAGGAAGTGAAGAGAAAACCCACAGAGTGGGAAGAAACCTTCACTGCATAAACATCTGACAAAGCATTAATTTCCAGAATATATAAACTACTCAAGAAACAAAGAAGAAAGAAAATAAATGACCCACTCAATAGATGGAGCAAAGAGATGAACAGAGACTTCACAACTGAGGAATTAGAGATGGCTGAGAAACATCTTAAGTAGTGTTCAACGTCCCTAATAATTAAAGAAATGCAAATTAAAACCACTTTAAGATATCATCTTGCTCCAATAAGATTGGCTAGGATCAAGAAAACAAATGATACCAAGTGCTGGAGAGGATGTGGGGAAAGGGGAATACTCATCCACTGCTGGTGGGAATATAAACTCATACAGACACTATGGAAAGCAGTGTGGAGAACCCTTGGAATACTTGGAATGAACTTGCCACCTGACCCAGCCATACCACTCCTGGGCATGTACCCACAAGAATCATCTTACTGCAGAGATACATGCACAGTCATGTTTATTGCAGCTCTCTTCACAATAGCAAGGAGCTGGAACCAACCCAAGTGCCCCTCAACTGACAGTGGATAGAGAAAATGTGGTACATCTACATAATGGAGTTCTATGCAGCAGTAAAGAAAGATGACATCATGAGCTTTGCAGGAAAATGGCTGGAGTTAGAAGATATCATGCTGAGTGAAGTAACACAGTCCTAGAAAAACAAATGGTGAATGATATCCCTCATCTGTGGATGCTAGCACCAGTTACCTAATTGTATGGCAAACTGAACAACAACGTCAATGTGATCTGAAAACAACTGTGCTCTTCTATTGTGAATCCCTTAAAAAATAATAAAAACAAACAAAAAGAAAGCCAGGAAAAAAATAGAACGACACTCCTCAAAAATAACTGACTTTACAGTTATTTACTAATATTTCTTTGAAAATACTTCTCTTCTTAAGAAAGTAAGCATATCAAAGGTCTGCAGATATCAAGACAGTGAACAAGTATACGGACTAATGATTGCCATTAAAATGGTATTTTCTTTCTTTAAGTTGGACACAATTACAAACATCCTTCTTCAGAAAGGTTTATTTTTCCCAATGAAACTGGTCTTTTTGGCTGGCCAACCACCAGTCTCTTCCACAGTGTCTATGTCAGAGCCTGGAAGCATGTGACACAGCTGTCCTGAAAGCTTCCCTGAGCAGATGCTTTGATTCTAAAAACTTGCACATAGTAGTTGCATGATTCACCTCCCCTCCTTTCTTATTAGTTAAGTAAATCACTAACTTCAGACAGTAGGGTGGATTAAGTTGTCTGTTCCTCCCATAAAAAGGAGTCACAAGTAGTAAGTGAAAATTATATTCGTTACTGATTGCTGAGACAAAATACAAGAGAAACAGCAGCATAATATGAAAGCTTTAGTTTTGCTCACCGTTTGAGCAAAAATTTTCTGTGCCAACTTGAGATGTAGCTTGGCCCACTAGGGCCACAGTTGCTCGGTCTCTGGGTGCAAATCCTGGGGAAACAAGTCTCTAGGCAGTTGTTTTTTAATTAGGAAGACTTCAGCAACGTTCTCAGTGCAGGTTCTTTCCATTTAAATGAACTTGCATTTTCACAAAATGGAAAGATGGAGCTTTCAATGGATATGATTTTTTTTCTTTTCAATGTATTCTTACTGAATTTTTGTGTCTTTCATACATCTTTTTTTATTTATTTTTATTTATTTCTGTATGTGTATGAATGTACTGTCTGCATGCAGGTTTGTGCACCCGTGTCGTGCAATGCCGCGGAGGTCAGAAGAGGATGTCGGATTCCCCTGGAACTGGAGTTCTCCTGGAATTGGAGTTTTGGACGGTTCTCGGCCACGATGTGGGTGCTGGGGATCCAACCCGGGTCCTCTGTAAGAGCGGTCGGCACTCTTAACCGCTAGGCCATCTCTCCGCCCCTCTTTCATACATCTTAATACATCCTCACCTCCCCATTGCTCCCCCCCACACTAGATTTCATGCATTCTGTCATATATGCTAAGACCTAACAAGGTGAGTTAATGTACCCAGATGTCTCTCAGCGACTGGAGCCTGGTTAGCCTGAGTGAAAAATGCAGGGTGAGGGGATTGCCCTACCAGACTTCAAACTATATTACAGGGCCATAGTCATAAAGACAGCCTGGTACTGGCACAAAACAGACCAGATGACCAATGGAACAAAATTGAAGATCCAAACTTGAGCTCATACAATTTCAGCCACCTCATATTTGACAAAGGTGCAAAAAATCCTCAATGGAGGAAGGATAGCATCTTCAGCAAATGGTGCTGGAAAAATTGGATCATCATCTGTAGAAGAACAAAATTAAACCAGTACGTCTCACCCTGTACAAAAATCAACTCCAAGTGGATCAAAGATCTCAACGTGAAGCCTGAAACCCTGAAGGTGATACAAGAAAAAGTTGGCAACAACCTACAAGACATAGGCGCAGGAAAAGACTTTCTAAATCAGACAGCAGCTGCACAGGAGTAAGGTCAACAGTCGATAAATGGGACCTCCTAAAACTCAAAAGCTTCTGTACAGTGAAAGAAACAATCAAGGAAGTGAAGAGAAAACCCACAGAGTGGGAAGAAATCTTTACCAGTGACATATCTGACAGAGCATTAACATCAAGAATATATAAACTACTCAAAGAAGTTTGAGTAAACTTCTAAACTTCTAAAAAAACAAACTAAACAAAGAAGTAAGAAACAAATGACCTACTCAAAAGATGGAGTAAAGAGCTGAACAGAGTCTTGACCATTGATGAATTAAAGATGGCTGAGAAACATTTATAAAGTGTTCAACATCATTAATAATTAAGGAAGTGCAAATTAAAACCACTCTCAGATATCATCTCACTCCAGTATGGCTAGCTAAGATCAAGAAAACAAAAGACAACAGATGCTGGAGAGGTTATGGGGAAAGGGGAACACTCATCCACTGCTGGTGGGAATGTCAACTTGTATAACCACTATGGAAAGCAGTGGGAGAACCCTTAGAAGACTCAAAATGAGCCTACCATCTGACCCAGTCATACCCTCCTGGGTATATACCCCAAAGACTCATCCTACCACAAAAATGCATGCACATCCATGTTTATTGCAGCTCTCTTCACAATAGCAAAGAGCTGGAACCAACCCAAATGCCCCTCAACAGATGAGTGGATGACAAAAATGTGGTACATCTACGCAATGGAGAACTATTCAGCGGTAAAGAGGGATGGCATTATGAACTTTGCAGGTAAATGGATGGAGCTCGAAGCCATTATGCTGAGTGAAGTAACGCAGTCCAAGAAAGACAAATGGAGAATGGTTTCCCTCATTTGTGGATACTAACACCAAATCCCCCAGACGAAAGGCAAGCTGAATGACATTATGGTTATATTTCTGTTTATCTGAAAGTAACTATGTTGTTATAATGTGAATCTCTCAATGGGCTCTAGCATCCACCCACCAATTACTTTCAGACTCTGTAATTACTGTATATGAATGGAGAGTATGTATCCATATTTTAGAGTAATATAAAATTAATGGAAGAAATTGTGAATTCCTAAACATAAAAAATACTGAGAGAAAGATGCAGGACAGTTATGGCAGAATGCATGATCTGGGAAGGGGTGGGGTGGGGTGGGGGGAAGGGAAAGGGGAATATGCCTGAACTGAAATGAAAAATGATGTATGAAATACACAAAACATCAATACAAAATTAAAAATAAAAAGAGTAGTGAACAGCACCCATGCACAGCCTCCGTGCTATACTGTATTGAAATTTCCTCCACCAAAGAAATGTGTTCCCTACCTTTGAATTTGTACCCACCCAAAATTTCAGGACACAGGCAGAATGCAGCCAGATTCTTTGCCAGAATGTAGGGCAAATGGCTTTTGGCTCAGTTCCCAAGAGAGCCCTGAGCCAGACCTCTACTGTCCTCCTTTCCCTTGGGATTCTTGTTCTCCGAATTCCCACCAAAATGATCCATTGTTCTCTCCTTACCGCATTCAAGTGCTTCTTTTGCCTTCCGTTCCAGATTCTTCCACATTCTTAGTATAAACCAGACTCAAATGTCTATGAACATGTTCAGGTTTGTCACAGCAACTGCCCACCTCCTCGGGTTATTATATTTTCTATAGTATATTTTCTATACTAGTTAGTTAGTGAACTTCACGAGTAACTGTGACAAAATTCCTAACAAGAAACAACTTAAGAAGGGCTTTCTCTGGTTAATGGTTTGTAGGTACGGTCAACCATGGCAGGAGTGGCATGGCAGTAGGGCTTTGAGCTGGCTAATCACATTCTATCTGCAGTTGGGAAGCAGATGAAGATGAACAGTGCTGTTCTGCTTGTTTTCTCCTTTTTATTCAGTCTTGGAAGCTACTAACATGGTGTGATAGATAGCTTTAGTGTCAACTTGACACACCTGAGTTGAGGGAGTCTCAACTGGGGAATTGGCTCCATTGGACTGGCCTGTGGCCACATCTGTGGAGTGTTGTCTTGATTGTTATGTGGGAGGGTTCAGCCCACTGTGGGTGGTGCCACTCCAGGCACCTTAGCTCCTGTCTCCAGGTTCCTGCCCTGAGTTCCTGCCTTGGCCTCCCTGAGTGATGAACTATATGACCTGGGAGATGTGACCTGAATAAACCCTTTCCTCCCCAAGTTGGTGTTGGTCAGAGTGTTTTGTCAGAGCAATTGAAGAGAAACTAGAACACATGGGATCCTGCCACCCACAATCCTTCCTCTGTTAACCCTTTCTAGAAACATCTCATAGACACATCTCCATGGAATTCTACCTCCAGTCATGCTGTCAATGGAGATTAGCCATTATAATAGTATAAATATATTAATTAAAGATTTCATACATATATTATTCCAGTTCATTTTTATAACAACCTTGCAAGTTAGGTACTAGTAATTGTTGCCATTGAAGAAGAGAGAATGAAGTTAATTACTGCCCAAACACCACAGCTAATGAATGAATAAGGGAGCTTAGTTCAGGCAAAGGCAGTCTGACTCCAGGGCCCCACTCCTAATCAAGGTGCTGAAGTAGCAACATAAAGTCCTATTGCTTAGTTTTGAATGCAGAAGACAAAAGATTTAGTATGGGGAAATATGAGAGAAACAAGGAAGCTCATAATACTTTAGCCTGAAGTCAGCAAGTCCTAGTAATATACACGTTCAGTAATCTTGATTACTTGTCATCTCTATGTCCTCTGCAATATCCACAACAGCATAGCAAAAAAGACGTTCCTAGGGAGGAGGGCCAAGAAGACCCATAAGACTAGTTTGAGACAGATTACATTTATTGAGAGACGGCAGAGATCAAGACCAAGGGGAACAAAAAAAAAAAATTAGCTTAGATGTGGATCTTTGGCCTTTTCAGGAAGAAAACTATCTTGATTAGGGGGATTTGTTATCTGAACAAAACTTATACCACATTTTCCTTTAAAGTATATATACTAAATTGATATCTAAAATATGAATTTAGTGATCGTTTACTCTGTAATGCATCCTTGTGACTCACTCTTGAATGATGTCTTTTCTTGAGCATCAGTAGATACTTATTACTCTATTAACAACCAGAATCACTTTGACATGTCATCAGTGTCATCCTGATCAAAACATCAGCTAACATTTAGTGAGATTTAACATAAGTTGGGCCTTTTCCTTTACTTGTATGTTGTCAATATAACAATGACCTGGTGATAAATATTCTGTCCTCATCCTGGAGGAAACTGAGGCTTGGAGGGTTAAGTAACTACTTAAAGCCAAAGAGCCAGAGACTGGTGAGCCAGAATTAATTCCAGATCTGTGTGACTCAGTCCAGCTTTATAAGTGCCTATCAGTCACTTCTCCTATGTCAAATGGACCACTCTAGAATGAATTAAAGAAAACGGAAAGGAAGTACAGCATTAACATCCAATGCTAATCCCCAATTCATTTTCCAAAGCCCCTTTGCTTTCCCTCCATCTCATCCCGTCAGCTCTTCCACTGGATGTGTCCTACATCCATCTCAGCAAGAAGAAATCTGGCATTGATTATATTTCAGTGCAAGTACATTTCCATTAATTTACTCACCTTGGGGAGAATAAACTTGCTCTTATTCGTATAGAATTTTTCTAGGGATTGGGTGGACAAACAAATGTGTGCATGCCTTCCAGATTTTCATAATTGCTGATTCTTTGATTCTATCCTTTCTCTATAACCTAAATTAATTACCCTGCTCCCTCCCTTCTTCCTTTCCCCCACAACAGGCCTGGCTTCATACATTTCATTATTATTTTATGTGTCTGAGTGTACCGTCTGCATGTATGCTAAGTGCACTCATGTTATGTAATACCCACAGAAGTCAGAAGAGGGTGTAAGAATCCTTGAAGCTAGAATTACAGTTGTTAGCCAAGATGTAGGTGTTGGGATGCAAACCCAGATCATCTACAGGAGTGATCAGTGCTCTTAACTACTGAGCCATCCCTCCAGTCTCATTCATACATTTCTTTCTCAAGTCCTTCAACAATAAAAGTGCCCAGGCTATCATCTGCGTATGCAGTTAGAATTTATTCTACAATATCTTGGTTAGTTCCTTCATCCCCTGGCTCTAATCCTGGACTTACAATACTTTACAAGAGGGAAGTTTACTTTTAATTAATATTTAAGTTAAGGGGTCTGGAGAGCTGGCTCAGAAGGGAAAGTGCTTGCTGCATAAGCATGAGGACCTCAGTTTGGATCCCAGCCACCAACATAAAAGCCACACATGGTGGTACCATTTGTAATTCCAGTGCTGGGTTAGGGAAGAGAGAGGGTGAGGGTCTGAGGACAGACAGGCAGAGCCTAGGTGCTGGCTGGCCAGCCAATCTAGCCAAATTGTAAAACCCCATGTTCAATGAGAGACTTTGTCTCAAAACTAAAGTGGAAAGTGGTAGATGAACATACTCAACATTAACCTCTGGCCTCCACGCCTGCACACACACAGAAACTCTTGCAGCCACATACATAGTTGCATACACACACATACCCAAAAACGTGTTGTACTTTTAGTTTACCATATGTTTCTTGGTAAACTGCCCAGCCTCAGTAGATAATAGATGAGTGAATGGATACAGAAATGAGCACAATACTGGATGAGCACATTGTTACACCTGTCATTTCTTTTTGGACTCCAGTCTTCACAGTTCGTTTATGCTTAGCTCTTCATTATTGTGGCTTTGTGTAATTGGTAACCAGTAACCAGGTCACATTTTCAGTTTAATTTCAATGTAATTTCAATTTCATAGTAATCAGGTCACATTTTCTGTTTAGCAAAAATTCCATCCACCCCCTCCAGGCCTGTTCTTTTCCTAGTCCAGCTCTGTGCTGAGGGCTGGCCTCTGGGCTCTGCATAGCCAGTGCTTCATCGCCTTTGTGCTCTTGGTTGGGCTTTGACCAGATGGGAGAGAAAGCTCACACCCTGTTACTTAGAAGCACCATTCTTGAGCTATGTTGCTAGACTTCTGCCTGAAGTCTCAGAGCCGCAGTGCTCAAGGGATTCTTATATTTGGCTTCAGGCTTCTGTGCTTCAGACCTAGAGATCTGAAGGACTTCCTAATGCTGCTGCCCAAGTCCCTGGGTACTTCTGCACTATCTGTGACCCTTGTCAACTTGTCCAATTCTCCATATGTCAGCACTCAAACCCTCTTTGTTCCTAAGAATGTATTATCTGTTTCTCCTATTAAACTGGATTAACATCTCCTATAATATGGCTTCATATAAAGCAACCACAAAATTTGTGTGTTGGACCTGCCATGTAGCTCTAGCATCTCCTCCAGCCCGATTGAATGGCTGCTTCAAGGCATACAAGGGAGCTCATCCAACGTGGAATTCTAAGGCTTACCCAAAACAACACTGGATTCTCCCCACCCCACTCAGTTAAAGCTATCTAAACAATGTCTGTGTTCCTCAAAGCTTTAATCTCAATGGTGAGCTCTCTCTCTCTCTTTCTCTCTCTCTCTCCCCCCTCTCGGTCCAGCACATGCATTTCTCTGTGTGTGTGTGTGTGTATGCACCTCTGTGCATGTGTATATATGCCTGTGTGTGACTCTGTGATTCAGATACCTGAAGACATGTTGTCAGTGGGTATATCAAACAATAATAATATTTGCTTGACACTAGTGTAAGTACTCCTCACAGAAAATGCATTCTAGCACTTGGGAGGCAGAGGCAGGCAGATCTTTGTGAATTCAAGGCCAGCCTGGTCTACAGAGTGAGTTCCAGGACAGCTGGGGCTACAGGGAGAACCTGTCTTGAAAAGACCAAAAAAAAAAAAAAATGCATTCTTTCCATTCCAATGTGTTCATATGGGCCACAATTGAAGAAGTGTATTCTTTTTTTTTTTTTTTTTTTTTTTTTTTTTGGTCTTTTTGAGACAGGGTCTCCCTGTAGTCCCAGCTATCCTGGAACTCACTCTGTAGACCAGGCTGGCCTTGAACTCACAAAGATCCGCCTGCCTCTGCCTCCCTAGTGCTAGGATTAAAGGTGTGCGCCACCATGCCTGGCAGAAGTGATATTCTTATGAGTCTTTAAAAGAAAGATTGTTTGGGCTTGAGAGATGGCTCAGTGGTTAAGAGCACCAACTGCTCTTGCAGAGGACCCGGGTTCGATTCCCAGCACCAACATGGCGGCTAAGAACCATCTTTAACTCCAATTCCAGGGAAATCCAACACCCTCTTCTGACCTCCATGACATTGCACGACATAGGTGCACCAACCTACATGCAGAGAGTACATTCATACACATAAAAAATAAAAATTAAAAAAAAATTTTTAAAGAGGATTTGTCAACATTTCCAACTGTGTACATTTGGAATAGATTTCCTAAGGCCATAGTGAAATGTTAACAGGACTGAAAGAAGAAATAAAACAAGTATGAAGCTAAACAGTATATAAAGAGAAATGAAAGGAGTTTCAGCTCACATTTAATTACTTCATCTAAACTAGCAAACAACTGAAACAAGATGGTTTGATTTTTTTTAAGTACAAAACTTTTAATGCTCATTAATTATTGCAAAAATAATTAAGATACAGGCATCACAATGATTGGAGATTAGTCCACTAATGCAGTAGGAAATTTTTAAAAGAATTATTTTTATATCAGTTTGGGTCTGTATGTTTGCTTATTATTTTTCAATCTTGATATATGTCTTTGAAGTATTTAATGTCAACTCTCTACCTCTTATGGATGTATTTATCTTCATACCTTAAAAAGACATTATTTTCTTTGAGCTAATCTAGGGTATTATAAATCCTCAGAACCATTAACAGTATCTCTCTCTGCTCTTCAAAAAGAGTCTTTGAGCTTTTGTTCTTGAACAAAAATTTTCTAATAATCGTTGAAAACCCTTAGAAAGTAGAGTTCAATGACTATATTTTGAAGGATATTACCTTATAATAAATAGTAGTGTACTTCTGGGCTCAAACAAGCACTGTGTAATTGCACTATTTTTGATAAATATGTATCCACTCTTCTCTACTGCTCCATGTATTGCTCAGATTGGTCCATTTAAATACTCGAGTGAAATGCTACTTTCTGTAACTCTTTGGCTTGCTGATAAGAAAGACATATTTTGTCATCTTTAAATGTGAAATGTATCCATGATTTTAAAAATAAGTTACTTTATCGCCTGACAAAGACTGAGGTAAAAAATAGGACATGACATAAATTAATGTTAAGGAAAAGCTTACTGGCAAAAACGTTCTTTTTCCTTGTTTTTCTCACTTAAAAGTTTTGAAAGTATGAAGCAACCATCTACCCAGTAAGGGATAAAAGAAATTATATTTATATTATAAGCTATATTTAAAAATCTTTATATTAAAAATGCTATTTTAATGTATTTCATATGGAATTATTGAAATCCTCTTTACTCCTATTTCAAATTTATTTAAATTCAACAGTATCCAAAATATTAAACCTACCTCAAAGCAGTTTGGAAGATTAATTTTGGTATTTAATAATTATGACTTTTCTATAATTTTATGACAAACTTGGGGTCTATTTTTAAAAGTTGAACTGTTTGGGGAATGATCTATTTAGAACTTTGAGTTAAATATAGTGTACCAAGCATTGTTTTTCTTGGCTTCTCATAAAACTCCATTAAAACAAGGAAGTTTTAGCCCAGTGTGGTGGCTCAGCCTTTAATGCCAGCGAGGCAGGCAAGTTGAGGGCCAGCCAGGTCTACACAGTGAGTTCCAGGACAGCTAAGGCTAGAGGGAGACCCTGTCTCAAAAGGGCTAAAAGAAAATGCATGGAAGTTTTTATTTTTTATTTTTTAAAGCATACATCTTTTTTATTTTATATTATTCCAAAATATCCATATATACACTCCACACATAAGTCAAAATTACAAATTCTGAAAATAAACTATAGGTTTATTATCCTAAACACATTTGAGATTCACATTTTAACAGTAAAGTTGCATGCAGGTATAAAGATGTGTAACTTCACATTCTTTTTTTTTAGAATATGACTACATATCTTTCATCCATATATAGTAATTACAATGTGTGAATATAAGTGGTAGGACAATTCTAGAGCCCATTTAGAGATTCACATTGGAATACCACAGTTGCTTTCAGCTACAATGAAATATCTTATGAAAACAAAAAAAAAATGGTAAAAGGTGATACCATCACAATTTTAGAGGCTGGAAAACAAGGTGGACAAATGTCAACTAAGAAGACAAAAACGAAGCAAAGACTGGAAATAAATCAACAGAGAACTGAAGCAGAAGCAGCTCACCGGGAGTCAAAGCTGAACCGGAAGGAGCAAGAGCCAATCTGTTGTGCATTTCGAATTCTCCCCGGTAGATATGGAATCAGTTTGTGCAGACCTTAATGATACTGACTTTCAGTTGTCTACGGAGTAACGGTTGAATAACAAATCACCGAATAGTTGAAGAACCATGAAGATACATCTGCATAGTAAACTGACAACCAATGCGGTGCTAGGGGGACTGACAGTGCCTGGGCTCACATGGTGTTCCTACCCATGTGTTAGGAGCTAGCTTAACACCGTGGAGTGGAATGAGAAGATGATCCTGGAATTATTGTAAGTTGAGAGGATAGCTTTCCTACAAGAAAAGGAAAAGGCACATTATGGGTGTTTAGAAATGGAGATGCTTATAGTGTGGTAGAGATTTGAAAATATAAAAAATAAATAAATAAATAAGACCTGGACAGTGTCCTCAGCGAGCCCCTTGAATGAAAGCTCTAAGATTCAGTGCTTCTGTATTTTGCACTGTGAATTCAGTCCTGTTAACTGTAGTAGGTTCCTTGCAGTATTCTGCAATATCCTTGCAGCCAGATGTGGGCCACACCGTGCGTAATAGACCTGGAAGAATGCTCTAGGGAGGCTCCTGCTGGGAGAAAGCAGTATCACAGCAATCCAGAAAATAGACCCCAGGAAAGTGAGTGACAGAGGTCAAAGACCAAAAGGACCTGACAACTCAGAGAAAGAGGGGAGCAGAGCGGGGAGGATGTGTCACAGACTCATTCTCAGAATATTCTAGAAAAAGGTGATAGGATGTGTTGCAATTGGTTTTCCAGCTATCTGCACTCCAATATCCATCTGAGAGTACTCTATGGGAAAACCAACTGCATACATCCTATCAGGTTCAGGACCTGACCTAATGGACTGAGTAGAGGGAGGGGAGATCATGAGTAGCCTTAGCAATGGTTGGCCTGAGCACACTAGAGCTCTGAAGCTGTGCTGACCCTTCCTAGCTGGCCTGGAAGCGGTGAAAGGCCTGCGGCATTTTTATCCTTAGCTTGCCCATTTAGACTCAGGTTGCCAAGAAAAGGGGGCATAAATTTGGGTAAGGTGGCAGAGTCTTTTCAGTAAGAGTTCCCTCAGCTGAGGGGATTTGGACAGCACAGCTCAATATCCAGAAGAGTTAAACTAAATCTATCAAATTATCCAGTGATGCAGATTTATATGGCAGGAGAAGAGAGCTTGAAAATAATTATATTAACATGAATAAGTAATCAGATGGTAAAGATGAGTATAAAGATTGTGAAGATATGATCAAAATTTCTTGGCATTTTATATTGCTCTTTATGCAAATATGGCCAAATAAAAATAATACATTTTCAGATTACTTTGAAGGCCTTACCCAAATGAGAACAAATGTATATGAGTTGGAATGTCCTTTAACAATCTCTCTCTCTCTCTCTCTCTCTCTCTCTCTCTCTCTCTCTCTCTCACACACACACACACACACACAAAAGGCTTATTTTGTTGGTTGGATACTTTAATAACTGTTTTATCATGGACGATAGATCATTTAAAGGACAAAATTTAAAGTTGGCTATTATTATTGGTTTGTGAGAAAACTGGATTTGGTTAAATTTAGGGAAAGGTTTGTCTTGCAAAGGCTAGAGAACAAATAGCTTGGTATTTTTTTTTTCTGTGACTAACACAGAATATTTGAGACTAGGTGATCTGAAAAAAATATAGACAACTTTATTTGGAATGAAAGTTCTGGAACCTGGGAAGCACTACCGTCTGCTTGGCTTCTGATGATGGAATCCTGATACCTCAGTCCATGGCATCTGTTGATGGAATCCTGATACCTCAGCTCATGGCTAAAGTCAGAATGGAAAGGTCTCCAAGGACAAGCAAGAGTACACAAAAGGTGAGTTGCTTTATAACAACAACCTACTCAGTGTTAAGCCAGTTGCATGAGAGCAAGAAGCCATTCAGATAAGAAAACAAAGATCCATTCATGAAACCTCTGTCCCTACAACCCAAACACCTCCCACTAGGCAGTACTACTCAGCCCTGCCACACAAGGGATCAAGCTTCAACATGAGTTTTGGTCAAGACAAATCATATCCAAACGATGGCCACAGAAAATTCAAGTGCTTCCTTAGTAAGAAAAGTTCAGGGAGGCACAGAGCATGTAAGAAAAGAATGGAGATATGATCATTGGTAGAAATTAAAGAGGGAAGAACGGAGGGAGAGTTTTATTGCATTTATCTGTATCTTATGTCAGTGTTCCTATCTGCCAAACCATCAACTCCATAGTAAATTAGTAATTCTTCACTAATTCGTGATGGAGTTTTCTGCTGTGCTCTATAAGCACACTGTCCTCTGTACTTGAGGTTAGAGAACTGCAATAGATGAATTCATAATAAGAGTGTTAGTAAAAGTGGAAGCTAAAAGTCTAGGATATGCTTGTGTGTGGTGTTATCACTGGGAAAATTCCAACTCTACCCAACCTTCAGAAATCAAAGCATTTACACCACTCTCATGAGGCAAAAACACAGCCCTGGAGCTGGGAATTGGATCCTGTAAGTGCATCCAGTCCTATCATCATGAATCCAACCCACATGTGGACGACTTCCAAATGCTTATCCTAGCTCAGACCTCCCCATTCATTCTAGGTTCTGACTATGCTAACCAGAAAATTCACTCAATCGTGAAAACCCAGTCATCTTACCTCCCTCTGCAGTTGTATCTGCATCACGTAACATGTCCCATGTAGGCCAATAACTCCAAACTTCGAGAGACTCGTGCCAAAACTTTGGATTCATGAGTAATGTTACTCTTTCCCAAACCATATCATTTGCTTTTCCTTCACAATGTAAGCAGTACCTGACCACATCTTGGCCCCTCCACCCTTCAGTCTGTAGCCATCGCCTCCTTCCTAAGTTACTGCAGTGATGGTCTCCCAGCATGCACTTTATCGCATAGCAGCTTCTCAAGACAGAATCCTACAAAATGAAAGCTAAAGTGTTGGCAATGCTCCATGAAAGATCCCCTCCTCCTACTTCTCTGATCTTTTATCTATAGTTTCCTATCTCTTGTTTTCTACTGGTTTCCTGGTTGCCCCCAGAACATACCAGGTACACAGCTCCCCAGACCCTTCATTCTCACTTTCATTTCCTGTGCTGGATACCTTCAATTGTCAACTTGATACACATGGAACCTCAATCAGGGGATTTCCTCTATAAGATTGGCCTGTGCACATGTCTCTGAGACATTTTCCTGATTGCTGAGTGGCATGGGGGGCAGCCCAATGTGGATGAATGCCCTCCCAAGCAGGTGGTCCTGGGTTATCTAAGAAAGGGGGCTGCACACAGTGACTAAGCAAGCAAGCAGCTTTCCTCTGTGATCTCTGCTTTAGTTCCTATCTCTAGGCTTCTGCCCTGAGTCTTGCCTTAGCTTCCCTCAATGATGAACTGTGATTGGGATGTGTGTCAAATAAACCCTTTCCTCCCCTAGTTGGTTTTGGTTAGAATACTCCATCATAGCAACAGAAAGCAAAGTAGAAGATATCCACAATATGTGCACAGCACAGCCCACTAATACCATTTATACACCATCAATTTAAAATTACAAGCCAGCACCCCAAGATTCTATTATTCCATATCTTCATCCCTGCTTAGTTTTATTTTCATTTGATGTACTCTTTTTACTTATTTATTGGAACTTACTGGAGCACTTGATGTCTTCTGTCCACTTTATTAGAGTCAGAAATCTTTATCCCTTCAGTGTTATACCCCTGAGTGCCAAGAACAGCACACAGCACAGGGCATGTAGTGAGTATAGGATGAAACTCACTGAATGGAAGAAGCCTATAACTTGATCTTACACTCTGGATATTTGAGAGTGCTGATATCTTCATTCAGAACCAAATATAATACTAAAGTCTCTTTAAGTGGTGCATATAAGCAAAATATATTAATACAGGAGAGCACTGATAGCAGCAATGTATTATTCTGCCAAGGAGATGTTAGCCAGGGGACCCAAGCCCCCCCCCCCAAAAAAAGGTAAAGGCTTATTGCCTGTAAACTGGGATATCTGCAAGAAAAGAGGTGGTAAGGCCCACCCTGCTGTCAATGACCTGATGTAACCATGGGAGTATTGTATTGAGATCACACTTACAAGTATACAGTTGGTCTCTGGAATACCAGAGAGTGTTACCAAAGGCCACTGAACCAATAAAGCAAATGTTGGTCTCCTTGAGTCAAGCAAGACTCCTCCACCAACATCAGCTACACCTCACCTGCTTGGAGATACTGTGCAGCAGTGGCAGCCATATGTCTGTATATCCCAAATTTATTTGATTATTAGCTCTCTCCTTGGAGGAATAACTCGTGGATGTTGCCACAAGCTTATACCCTCTAGTGATTAGGAGATTTATACGCCACAGTAAGGCCTTGTCATCTTTCTCAGGGAAAAAAAAAGTAATCCAGGGATTAACACACCATCCAAACATCTGTGTCTATACCAAAGTAACCTACCATAGTAACTAGCAATGTTTAAATACCTATATATCTAATCGCTTGTGCTTCATTAGTAGGATTGAAAGCTTATCCCTGGGCAATTGGTCAGCCCATGAAAGGAAACAGCCAGAACTGATCAGAGTCCAAAACGACATCTCCAGACAAAGTAGACTGTTGTGCTTCTTGTCCACCTGTGCCCCATCTCTAAGCCTAAGGAACAATCTGTGGAAGAGGGGGAGTGGTATATTGTAGGGGCTGCGATTGGGGTGAATGGTAAAACTACGACAATATAGTCTGGACACTTATTTGATCAACTTGATTGAACATTCAAGCCCCTCCAGCTGGATGGTGGGAGCCTTGGGCTGTGTGGGCTGGGGCACAACTGCTTGCAAATTGGTTTTATATGAAGGATGCTTGTGCTAAAAAAAAAAGAAGCTAGATACTGACATTTGAACTAACTGGGAATATAAAATGCTAGTTGTTTTATTTATAGTTTGTATTGGGTTGGTCTCTATATTTTTCTGAATTATACAACATCACAGTGTAACACTTTCTTTTACTTGTAGGACAATTTAAAGGAATTAAGCTTAAATTTTACTTCCCAAATAAGTAGAAGTCATAGTCCAGTCATATAGCATTAAAGAGCAAAGTGTTTATTGGGTAAAATTTATTTAGCAGGTACTCAACTCTGCCCAAGCTTTATCCACAAAGTATAGGATATTTTAAGATCTTTATAGAATTTTATTATGCTTCAGTCTTCATATATTATAATTGACTCTGCAAATAAGAGAGTGAGTTCATGTGACTATTTCACCTTCTAGAACATTTTAAGCCAAGTTTTCTTGGAGTTGCTGTAAAGGCAGACTACCTGCTGGGCATAATTTTACTTGTGAGTATATGCAGACAGCACTGGAAATAAGACATTTATGATGCAAAACCCCAAATCCCAACCCTTTCTCTTTCTGTGCATCTCTTGTGTAAACATAAGGTTGCCCATAACATTTTTACCAGAATGGAATTGCTCAGGGAAGGTAGAATGGAAAACTAGTGGGTAGCTTGAGGAAAAAAAATACTGGAAGTCATAATTTGCCTTTCATAAATTCACACAAGTGAGAAATTCATCTAAAAATGGAAATTCTATAACAACCAAAACTATGAAGTTACAAACCAGTTTTTGTATTTCTTTCTATTCTCTTGTGTAAGTAGCTTCCATTTCCTGTGATTTTACCACCCAAAAGGGACCATCTGTGTTGGTAAATATGCTCCTGGGGCAGTCTGTCTCCTTGTCCCCATCAATCAGTAGCACTCAGTGACTGTCCACAATCAACGCCCAATTCTGCAATGCATTTTAAGAGAATCATACAGTACTTTTTTTGCTCTCCTTAATTTTTCCAGTTGCAACCAGAGCATTGGAATAGCAACAATACTTCCCTAATTCACCCTCCTTAAAGCTGAATTTGTAATAAACCACAAGAAGGCCACAATAATGTTTATACGAGTTGTGAAGAAAAAATTTGTTTGCAAACATTTCCAGAAAATGGCATAACTGAATATACTACTTTAATTCAATATTTTCAAATACCTTCAATCATTTAACACATGGATATTTATCATGCTATTTAGAAGTTATTTTTATCTGTGCATTAAGAGAAACAAAAGACAACGAAATTATCCTTTCTTCCCAGATCTAGTGGCCATGGCTTCTTTAAAAGAAGAAACAACTCTAACAGTTCTAAACCTTCTCTAGACTTCAAACATTTCACTAAGGCTTTTAATGTTAAATACACATTAGAGTGTCCTTCCTGCATTTATGTTCATATATGTATATGTGTGGTGTGTGCATGAATGTGCAAGTGTGTGTAGGTGTGCTAGCCTGTGCATGTTCCTGGGGAGACCAAAGGTCAATGTTGTGCTGTAACTTCCATACCGCTCTCCACCTTATTTTTTTTTTAATTTTTTTTTAATTCATTTCGGTATGTGTATCAATGTACTGTCTGCATGCAGGTCTGTGCACCCGTGTCGTGCAATGCCGCGGAGGTCAGAAGAGGGTATCGGACTCCCCTGGAACTGGAGCTCTCCTGGAATCAGAGCTCCAGACGGCTCTCGGCAGCCATGTGGGTGCTGGGGATCGAACCCGGGTCCTCTGCAAGAGCGGTCGGCGCTCTCAACCGCTAGGCCATCTCTCCAGCCCCTCCACCTTATTTTTAAGATAGAGTTGCTCACTGAACCTGGAGCTCACCAATTGGCTAGGCTGGCTGGCCAGGGAGCTCCAGGGATCCTCCCGTCCCCACCTTCCAGGCATGATTTGTATCATACCTGGGTTTTTATGTGGGTGATGTAAATCTGAATTCCTGTCTTCATGCTTATGCATCAGTTTTTTTTTTTTTTTATATACATGGACCCATCTCCCCAATCCTGAAGAGCTTTTTCTATACTTACAACAACATCTTTATAACTAACAGAAGCTATATAGAAATACACCCAAGTGCAATATTCATGGGAAATAATGGAGGAAGAAAGAGAGAAGGGGAAAGTAGAGGGGAAAGAGAGAAACGGAGCCGGGCGTGGTGGCACACGCCTTTAATCCTAGCACTTGGGAGGCAGAGGCAGGCAGATCTTTGTGAGTTCAAGGCCAGCCTGGTCTACAGAGTGAGTTCCAGGACAGCTGGGGCTACNCATGGTGGCAGGAGCTTGAGCAAAAAGCCAAGGTTCACACCTTCAAGTAGGCACAGGAAGGGGGAGAGAGAGGGAGAGAGAGAGAGAGAGAGAGAGAGAGAGAGAGAGAGAGAGAAAAAAAAAAAGAGAGAGAGAGAGAGAGAAACGGAAGAAAGGGAGGGAAAAGATAAGAGAAAGAGACTTGAGGGTGTAGCTCAGTGGTAGCACATGCCCCCATGTTTATCAGGCTCTGAGTTTGAGCCCTGACACCATTAAGTTAGAATAAGTACATGCACTATATGTCAACTTAAAACTTGATTTTTATGGGCTGGAGAGATGGTTCAGAGGTTAAGAGCACTGGCTGCTCTTTCAGAGGACCTGGGTCCAATTCCAGCACCCACATGGCAGCTAACAGCCATCTGTAACTTCAGTTCCAGGGGATCTGACACCCTCTCTGACATCAGCAGGCATTGAATGACATGGGTGCACATACGTACATGCAAGCAATACACTCCTACAATAAAAATAATAAATAATAAAATAGAATAATAAATAAAATTTAAAAACAAAAATTTATTTTGCAATTAGAATAATTGTCTATGTGTTTTAGTATTGGATTCGTGGTACTGTCAACCCCCTGTTAGGACCACTGACTATTCAGCAGGACAGTCAAAGATCTCTGAAAACCATCCTCTCTTCTTTAATCCATCTTCTAAATAAAGATGTTTTGTGAGTTTGTTGCTAGTCTGGTAATTTTCCCAAATGAGACCATACAATTTTCACACTTCATATGCCCAGTTATCATATACATTTAGACATGCTACATACTTAGGAATTATTATTCAAGACGAGCAGTAAACTACTATTGAAGGTTTTTACTCCTAGCACTTCCATTTGTCATTTTGAACACCAACATGAGGACAGATGTTTAAGAATTCCAGAGGCATTGTGATTGGGAAGGTCTCCTTATATTCCTTCTCCAGTTGCTTATTGTTGGTGTAAAGGAAGGCTACTGATTTTTCTAGGTTTATTTTGTATCCCTCCACTTTACTGAAACTTTTGATTGTTTCTAAGAGTTTTGATTGTTTCTAAGAGTAATGAGTGGTACAGGTACAGACAGGGCACCAGAGAAATAAACATATCACATCAACTCTATTTTGATATTTTTAGAGCCTGAGCCCAACCAGAGGCAAGAGATAAACAGAACACGTAGATGTAGATCATCTTGGAAAATTAAAGATGATGGGGAAAGATGGAGATGTGAGTTTGGAGAAGCCAGCAAAATACAGCTATTCCCTCAGTAAGACAGAGAATGGGCCAGACAGAGAATAAATGCTTGGATTTTTCTATTACACTTCATTCAAACTGATGAAACACAGCCAGAAGTCAAAAGGCAAGAGAATCCAGATGTCTGCAAATGCCATCTTCCCTAGCATGCAACCATGCAAGTGAACTGAATAATGAACAGCAGGAAATGAGATTGGAAGCAAGAGAGCAAATTGAGAATAAGCAACACACATCCTATGTCTAAACCCATGCTTAGCATTAATGAAATGCATTGCTTAGGTGTGCCACTCCTGCCCTCATAGAACTTGCAGATAACATAGGAAGACATAACGAAACAATTATGATTAATGCCTCAAAAAGAAAGTAGGGTGGGCTGGAAGCACAGAATAAAGCAACTGGGCTCAGTAGGCACAGATGGCAGTAGAGTGCACTAGGACCCCAAAGCTGTGGACAGTAGAGAGGCTTCATGAGAAAAATGGCTGAAAGTATAGAAAAGAAGAAAAGAATACATACTGTGGTGGTTTGAATGAGAGTGTCCCCCCATAGGCTTTAAGTATTCAGACATTTTGTCTCCAGTTGGTGGCACTGTTCTTGGAGGTCTTAGAAGGTGTGGCCATGCTGGAGGAAGTATGTCATTGGGGCAGGCTTGGTGAGTTTAACAAGCCTTGTGGTCTCCAGTCTCTCTCTCTCCCTCTACTTCCTGTGCTCATTACGAGATGTGACCCTCGGCTTGCTGCTCCAGCCCCGGCCACCATGCTTCCCGCCACAATGGACTCTGATTCCCTGGAACCGTCAATTGTAAGCTCAAATAAACTCTTCCTTTTATAAGTTCCCTTGCTCATGGTGGTTTTATCACAGCAACAGAAAAGTGACTAATACACATACTTAAAGAGGTTGAGCACAGAACAAAAGCAAGTTAGAAGAGGAGGCCAAGTATTGAAAGATAGCCTCAGGATCAAAGAAAATTTGGCCTCTTTATATCACTATAGGGCAGCACAACACAGCCAAAATATAATTTGTAAGTCCATGAAATGAAAGCCAGAAACAAAAAGAGAGGCCAGATGACAAATATCCCTTTTATTTCATGCTGAGGAATTTAGACATTAGCTTAAGGGTAATTGAAAGTTAAAAATAAAATGAAAAAATCAATGAAATAACACAAGGATAAATAGAAAGGTAAGGAGATTCTTTGTTAACATATCATCAATACGTTCAAAGAAATAAATGTGAGAAGAGAGTAACCATGAAGAAGAACATGATCCTGTTCATTGCTTGTGGTAGCATAAGGAAGAACAATTGCCTTCCAGTTCATTTCTTAGAGATGCTAAATAAATTATCACAAAGCTGGTGGCATGAAACAGTGGAGATTTATCCTCTCAAAGAGGGCCATTCAAGAAAGGAGTTTGGGCTAAAACCAAGGTACTGGTCCTGTCTTCTTCCTCCAGTCTCAAGAGTAGAACAGTATATCCGGGCATGGTGGCACACACCTTTAATCCTAGCACTTGGAGGCAGAGGCAGGGGGATCTTTGTGAGTTCGAGACCAACCTGGTCTACATAGCGAGTTCCAGGAAAGCCTGAGCTACAGGGAGACCCTATCTCAAAAACAAACAAACAAACAAACAGAGTAGTGCAGTGCAAATTACAAATTGTGTGTTCAGAACTAAGGCTGCAGTGATGTCATGTGATGATGATGTCACGACATGGGTGAACACTGCCAGAAACACCTCAGATTCATCATGTGTTTGACTGTGAATTAATTTTTTATTGTTAAATTTTCAAAACCTTTTCTTATTGGCAATTTTTTGCAACTCCTACATATGACCATATATCATGGCATATAGAGTTGCAATCTATAATTTAGGAAGCTTAATATAGGGCCTGGGCATATAGTTCAGTTGGTAGAATGCTTTTCCAGAATGCACAAACTATCTATAATATATATACATCATATATATATGTATATGATTAGCTCTTTCAATAGCTTGCATCATAAGTAAAAGATGAACATCTGTACTGAGTTCCTGGGTAAAATGAAAGGTTTAGTTAGATAGAAGATGTTCTTCTCATTTAAGACTGATGATAAAATGGTGAATGGTAAATGGAATAGATCCTGGCAAACTCCAGGTGCCTGGCCAGAAGTTGGAGAAATTCAGTTGATAACACATTTTCTCTGTGCATGTTCAGGAAGTGTGCAGCATCCATCCTTCCCTGCTATGACTGTCACCTGGGACATGAAAGCACTAGGACACAACAATGTCAGAAGAGCACTTTGTCTTTTATAGACAAATATTTCAACTTCAAGTTGATATGTGAGTTCGCATTAGCTAATAATTGTTCTCTGAAGCATTCCATTTCAATTTACATCTCTCACCTCCTAGAAAGAAAAATGTTAGTGGTGAAGAAAGCTGTCAAATCTCTGATGACTGCCTACAAATGTTATCACTTGCTGCTGTTCAACAATGTTCTGATGAAAATATTACTACTAATGGAACAACATGCATATGCTCTTAGGATAGAAATAGTATTGCTGCATTCTGTTTGCTTACAAGTAAAGTAAATTAACATTGAACTGAGGTGAAA
The DNA here is from genome assembly GCA_009823505.1 of Rhizomys pruinosus. Classification (NCBI taxonomy): domain Eukaryota; kingdom Metazoa; phylum Chordata; class Mammalia; order Rodentia; family Spalacidae; genus Rhizomys; species Rhizomys pruinosus. The sequence goes on along the minus strand of VZQC01014894.1, from coordinate 2,288,390 downwards.
AGTAATTCCCTGAACAAAGATTCCACTCCAAAACCACACATTTCAGATGATTGTGAGCAATTTGAAGGTGTTTTTTTTGTTGTTGTTGTTTTTTTTTGTTGTTGTTGTTTTTGAGACAGGGTCTCCCTGTAGCCCCAGCTGTCCTGGGACTCACTCTGTCGACCAGGCTGGCTTTGAACTTACAAAGATCCGCCTGCCTCTGCCTCCTGAATGCTAAGATTAAAGGCATGCACCACCATGCCAACAAAGGTGTTTCTAAGTAAAACCTCTCACATTAGATATTGCTGCATAGTGACTGTATCCAGTGTAATTCTGGGACACTGATTTCCTACTTCTCAGTACACACACTTAGTTAAATGTCATAACTCTGTAAAGACCCTTACAAAAGATGAAAGAGGAAGCAGGAAACCACCCTAAACTTCCTAGGAGAAAATTTTACCAAGATATAAGCTATCTATCCAGGTGTCTTCCTTAAACTAATGTTTATAAAATTATGTCACCAAAGATGACAAAATTATCATTTTAAATTTGAAAAGATTTTAGGATATCCTGTATGAAAAAGTTTACAGATATTAATGCAAGAATTTTACATGAAATACAAAACAGGGGAGAAAGCCAGTAGTAGTTATCAAAAGGTTTAAGCTTTTTCATATCTTGAATCAACAGTTTCAATAGCAGGTTCCATCCCAAGGAGAAAGTTTTATATATGTGGAGACCTGTTTATAGGTAAAAAGACTCATCACACTATTATTTAGAGTTTATAGTATTATTCTTAGTATTACAAGTTAAGTACAGTCTTTATCATTATAAGAGTGGCACTGAGATATGCTTAAATACCCCTACAGCCCTTACATTCAATTGAATTTCATGTAGCTTTCAAGGTTTTTTTGGTAACGATATGGTAACCCATGTAGCTGCTTAAAAGAGTGAAGATTAAGCTGGTGTGGTGGTGCACCCCTTTAATCCCAGCACTCTGGAGGCAGAGACAGGCAGATCTTTGTGAGTTCAAGGCCAGCCTGGTCTACATAGCAAATTCCAGAACAGCTAGGGCTACAGGAAGACCCTGTCTCAAAAAGACCAAAAAAAAAAAAAAAAAGATTAAAGAATACAAATCATAGCAAGATATTAAAAATATATTAAGCAAAAAAATGTAGGTTGTCAAACCAAATACAAAGTGTTATCCCAATATTGCATGCTGACGTGTGTGTGTGTGTGTGTGTGTGTGCGCACGCGTGCGTGCGCACACTAAATTTTCATGTTACTTTTCTTGGTGGTTTTCATGTTACTTCAGTTACTACTTTTCATGTTCCTTCAGTTACTTTTCTGTGGTGGTTTTCTAATGCTATAAAAACTTATATGATATTTGGAATTCTTGTAGCTAGGATGAATTACTCATTTCATGATAATGGAAAGCAAAAAAAATATTCATTTTGAGTTTTAAAATGTGTTTTAGGTGCCTTAAAGGACCAGAAAAAATTCTTACTAAAAACAAAAGCAAACCATGATCTAGCTTGTAAAATCAAGAATTTGAATGACTATTTTATTACTCATTTGTTTATATCTTCAAGAGCTCAATAATAAATGTTTTTTTATTTTATTTATTTTATTTTTATGTGTATGAATGTACTGTATGCATGTAGTTCTGTGCACCTGTGTCATGCAATGCTGCAGACGTCAGAAAAGGGCATCAGATTCTCCTGGAACTGGAGTTAAAGATGGTTCTCAGCTGCCATGTGGGTGCTGGGGATCTAACCTGGGTCCTCTGCAAACACAGTTGGAGCTCTTAACTGCTAGGCCATCTCTCCAACCCCAATAAATGTTTTAAATGCCCTGTAAGAGTGCTAGGAACAGACATCCATCAATGAAAAGCTCCCACCAGAGCATACTGTGTTATGGTCTATGACACAGCTATGTGATTTGGTGTGTCATGTGTTGTTTGTGACAGGAACTTCCTAACAAGCATTCATTTATTTGCTTTTGACAATGATCTTGACAGCTTGGCATAATCTCAAGCTCCCAATTTTCTGTTTTGGGGGTCTGTTGCTTGGTGGACCAAAACAGTGGTTAAGGTGTCTGAGTCTTGGATGAAAGACTAACTTGTAGCATAAAGTGTCACTGTCATGCTGATATAGAATATAGATACCAGGGGCTGGAGAGATAGCCTAGTGGTTAAGAGCACCGAATGCTGTTGCAGAGGACCCGGGTTCGATCCCCAGCACCCACATGGTGGCTAAGAACCACCTGTAACTCCAATTCCAGGAGAACTCCAGTTCCAGGGGAATCCAAGACCCTCTTCTGACCTCTGTGGCATTGCACGACATGGGTGCACAAACCTACATGCAGATAGTACATTCATACACATACAAAAATAATTAAAATTAAAAATATTTATGTAGATACCAATGCTCATGTTCAGAGATCTGAAGGTACAGCTGCTATGACTTAGGACAGGTAAACAGACTGAGGCTGGAGAGTATACGGATGGTTAAATGCGTATAGCACTAAAATTGGACAATATTTGATTAAGATGAAGAAAATATTTCATGAAGTGATCATTTACAAAGTTAAAAATCAATACTTGGGCTGGATATGGTGGCACATGCCTTTAATCCCAGCACTTGGGAAGCAGAGGCAGGCAGATCTCTGTGAAATCAAGGTCAACCTGGTCTCCATAGCAAGTTCCAGGCCAGCCAAAGTTCCAGGAAAACCCTGTTTCAACAAACAAACAAAACAAAATAAAATGAAAAAACAAAAATGGGGGCTGGAGAGATGGCCTAGCGGTTAAGAGCGCCGACCACTCTTACAGAGGACCCGGGTTCTATCCCCAGCACCCATATGGCGGCTGAGAACCGTCTGAAACTCCAATTCCAGGAGAACTCCAGTTCCAGGGGAATCCAAGACCCTCTTCTGACCTCCGAGGCATTGCACGACACGGGTGCACAGACTTGCATGCAGACAGTACATTCATACACATACAGAAATAAATAAAATTTAAAAAAAAATAACAACTTGCCATCCAGCTATGCAAAAAAAAAAATCTTTTGCATTTTGTAATGGACATAGTATTTACCATTAGCTTCATCCTGAATAGAGCTGATGGGAAGAGTCCTGTAGATGAAGGAAACAGACTCACCAGATTTGGATTTCATAATCTTTTATAACTCTTGTTGATGGTTCAGCATATTGAAGATTAATGGCCACCCTTTCATACAACCTTATGGTAATAAATAGAGGAGTAAGATTTTCTATGCAAAGGAATACCTGTTTATAACCAAGTTTGATATGAAGTCTCCTAATTGCATTTAGTTTCCCACAGATCCATTGAAGAATGGTCTTCTTAAACCCAGTCATGTTATTTTCAAGAACAGATACTAACAGGGAGAACAGAGTCTAAATGTACATGAAAAATAGGAATGCTTCCTCAATTCGTGAGGTACTTCTCCCTTCCATATTTCAAATGTTACTTTTAGTCTCATCCATTTGAAAGGCCTTATAGAAAAATTGTTTCTTCTAAAGAATGCTAAACTACTTAAATGCTGCTCCATTGTTTCTCTACAAAAAAATTCCAGATTCTAGAAATTTCTTTAGGCTTAGTCTTTTTGAAGACTGGAATTAGGGAGATGATGATACCACCATTGTGTTTTAAGCACACCATTCTTTTTACTCAACTTTCCCACTCGACTCCCCAATTCCCAGGACCTCAGATTCACTGTCTCTGGATTGCTGGCATTGTTCATCATTTCTATGCTGCCCCTCGGTTGTGTGGCTTTGCAGTTTCTCACTTAAAAGACCCATTCCAAGGTTCTGCCACAAGTCTGGAAGGAAAAAGAGGGGTTGGAAAAGTGAGAGCTAGACTGAAGGAACAGTTGAAGTTTTAGACCAGACCGCTGGGTTCATTTGGAATTGCCTGTCCCTTTCACCCTCTGCCACTGCCTCTGGGTCTGGTAGGGAAGAGCAGCCTCTTTGCCCCTCCATGTGTCCCTTTGAAGCCATGGTAGTTCAGGAATGACTGTCACTACCCATCTATAGAGACCAGCCAGTGACTACTCATCACAGGAAGTGTACGGTCCATTTTGTGAAAGATCAGACACAATCCATTTCATGAAGGTTTCTTTTCTCCCTATCTGCCATCTCTAGGACCGCCTGAATCAGCCACCTGAAGATGTGCCTTAAGTACCCACACCGTGCTGGGGTCTCCGCTTCACATTTAGTTAGAATAAAGGAATATAGAAAGGTGTATCACTGCCTCAAAATATAGCAGTGGTTAAGGAGAAGTTAAAGGCTAAGGCAAGAAAAAGATGCATTCTGAAACCGAGTGCACAGGTTCTAGGAGGAAGCTGGGCCCTGAGGTGCCTGCAGGGTAAAGTGGAACGAGGTTACCAGGAACATTTGACTGAGTGAAAACGAAATGCTATAAATCTTACTTCTTAAGCAGGGGTATTTTGGTGATTTGTGTCAACAGTTTATTTTTGAATCTTTTAAAAAAAGTTATTTTGGTCACTTTAAATATACCACAGGCACATTTTTAAACTCTTAGATTTTGTTAACACCTGCAGCTTTGTCATTGTACAAAATAAGTCACATGAAATGCCAAGTGGAAAGCTTAAATTAAGTCTTTCAAGAATAGCCTCATCTGGCAAGCAGTGCTTATGGTGAAGCTTTGGAGCAGGGCTGCTCTAATATCATGCTGATCGTTCTTAAGTTTGACTCTGTCATAGATATTTAGGGAAATGTGAAGAAAGCAAGAAAATAGCTTGCTGACCATCAGAATCTTGATGATGTGCGATTTAGGAGGAAGTTCATTAACGTCTTTCTCCCCCTTCTCATGTTTATAATCCTAAACTAAATTTAATTTTAAGAACTCTAATGCCTTAAATCATAATCCATATTGATTTTTTTTACACAAAGTACCTTTTTATTTATAATCGAGATTTGGTAAATTTAAAATATCTATGACTATTTTCAGTTTTTTTAGAAGATATATTTTATTTTTTTTTTTTTTTTTTTTTTTTTAAATTTTTTTAATTAATTTTATTTATTTCTGTATGTGTATGAATGTACTGTCTGCATGCAAGTCTGTGCACCTGTGTCATGCAACTCAGCAGAGGTCAGAAGAGGGTCTCGGATTCTCCTGGAACTGGAGTTCTCCTGGAATTGGAGCTTCAGACGGTTCTCAGCCGCCATGTGGGTGCTGGGGATCGAACCCGGGTCCTCTGTAAGAACGGTCGGCGCTCTTAACCGCTAGGCCATCTCTCCAGCCCAGAAGATATATTTTAAAATAACAATCTCAAGGCATGCAGAGTAATACTTAATATCAACATGTGATTTTAGACTCTTTTCTTTTTTGTTCCCTTTAATTTTATATTAACCCAAAATATACATATATACACTCTGCACATATAACAAAATTACAAAGTCTGAAAATAAACTATAGGTTAATTCCAGGACACATTTATGGATTCACAGTAAAGTTGCATGCAGGTAAGAAGAAATATAACCTTACATCCCTAAGGGAACATAGGGCCTTGCACATGTCAGGCAAGTACTGGGCTGCTCAGAAGCATCCTCAGCCCTCATATTGATTTTTAATCTGGAATTCTGCCTGATACATTTTCTTCCCTTTTGCAAGAAACTTCAATAATCTAAAATATATTTTAGTGAATAGTGCCTACTCTAGCCTCTATTTGCTAGGTATCAGTTATGTGCTAGATGTTTACACATGTTATCCATTTTAATCTCCACCACAACCCCAAGAGGGAGACTTCACTGCCCTCATTTCTAGACAACTAAACTAACTGTCAGCAAGTTAAATAACAGCTTAGTTATACAGCTCAGAAAGTGGCCAAGCAAGGTCCTAACCCAGTTTTATCTAATTACAAAACCTGTGTTTGTTCTCTATCACATTGCCTGGGCATCAAGTTCAAGGGAGGAAAAAGATTGTAAAACAATACATAAGAGATTACAGTGAGGCTATATCCTAGTAATGGCACAGAGATCATTAGTGGCATATCTACTGCATCTTCTGGAGGCTGTGACAAAGCAGAAAAGAAATTTCCCCACAGAAAGGCAGAGATGAAGGTCCAGATTTAAAGGCTAAGTGTTTTACTTGATAGAAGAATCAGCATATTCAAAGGCAAACATGAGTGAGAAAGCAGATTGGTTTTAGAGGCTTTCGGGAGATGTAATAATGTTAGAGCACAGAATAAGGATGAATGAATGACACAAAGTAAGCTAGGTAGGCAATAAGTCATAAAAGACTTCCTGAAGTTTGTCGTGAGGAAGTTTGCTCAGAGGGCAGGTAGAAATACAGCTCCGAAGCAAAAGTCACTTGCTCAACCTCAAGCCTTCATTGAGTATTGTTTTATGCCACAAATGGTGCTGCACACTGTAGATATGAAGATGACTGAACTTTATTCCTAGTTAGAACTCTCCACCATGACTGAGATTGGCTTATCCTCATTCCCAGCAAATATGTCTGAGGACTGACCCTAGTCGCTAAAGATAAAGTAACCCCACCTGCTTTTTAAGGGATTGCTTCAGGAAACTAGATTTAAACCAAGTTGAGCCAATTAGGGACCTCAAAAATGTCCCTGAGACAACTTATTTATGGGTGAACCCATCCAACTTTTAAGGAACTGATGGGTGATTGACATATCCCTGGGTTTCATATAAAGATTTGAAGCAGCCTGCAAATACACATGCAAAATAGTAAGGTAAGGAGCAAATAGATGGTGAACTAAGAAGAAGAAAGGGGAAAAGAATTGCTACAAAAGCAAATGTAATCCTGATGCTCCCAGGGAAAAAGAGAAACAAGGAAACCATGCATAGTTCCAGTAATCATCAATCCCATCAGAGGTAAAAGATTGGCAATCATACTATTTTCTAAGCACTTTTAGAGTACTTAAGATATATTACCTCATTTAAAAGTACAGACTAATTCTATAAAGTGGGTGAAATACCTGTTTCCACATGACAATGAGAATTCACAAAGGCTGAATAAATAACTTAAGCCATATATCTAATAAATGTTAATGTCAAGAAAGAGTTAGAAAACATAGGAGGAGACTCACCCAGGAAGCATACTATTCCTAAGATACTGTCACTAGAAAACTCTTTTCTCGGGGGGGGGGGGGGGGGGCAGCTTAGAAAGCTTATATTTGATCTTATAAAAGTAGATTTTTTCATTAATTGCAGAGAATTCCATGTGGCATAAGCAAAAAATATTAAGTATAGGGAAAAGTTCATGAGGGATAATGTTTAAAAGTAAACTCTAAATGCTCTGAAGGTATGCTTTCTAATTATGTTCATTATTTCTCACAGATGAGTGAGGTTTCCATTTTCAAAACTATAGATTTAAACTGATTGTGTAATGAATACTTAAAAGAAAATGAAAAATTCACTTGCCTAGCAGCTATCTTTCAAAAATACATTTCTGTGTATATCTATATATTATGTATATGGTATATGTGAACTATGTACACACATCTGTACTCAAATATACATAAACAAAAAAAAGAAAACAAAAAACCAAATATACATAAGCATATATACAAATAACACAAATAAAGCTACATATAATTAATATAATTAATATAACATAATATGATATATATATATATATATATATATGGTTAGATAATTGAAGATATCATCTCACTCCGATAAGACTGGCTAAAATCAAGAAAACAAAAGACACCAAATGCTGGAGAGGTTGTGAGGAAAGGGGATCACTCATCCACTGCTGGTGGGAATGTAAACTCATACAACCACTGTGGAAAGCAGTGTGGAGAACCCTTATAAGACTCAAAATGAGCCTACCACCTGACCCAGCCATACCGCTCCTGGGCATGTACCCACAAGACTCATCCTACCACAGAGCTACATGCACATCTATGTTTATTGCAGCTCTCATCACAATAGTGAAGAGCGGAAACCAACCCAAATGCCCCTCAACTGATGAGTGGATAACAAAAATGTAGTACATCTACACAATGGAGTTCTATGCAGTGGTAAAGAAAGATGACATCATGAACTTTGCAGGTAAATGGATGAAACTAGAAGATATTATGATAAGTGAAGTAACACAGCCCCCCCCCCCAAAAAAAAACAGGGAATGGTTTCCCTCATTTGCGGATGCTAGTACCAAATCCCCCAATTGAAAGGCAAGCTGAGCAACTTTATTGTTATATTTTTTTCTATCTGAAACCAACTGTGATGTTATAATGTGAATCACTTAACGAACCCTAGAATTAACTTACCACTTACTTTCAGACATGGTAATTAATGTATGTGGGTGGAAGGAATATATTCATATTTTAGAGTAATATAAAATTAAAGGGGAAAATGTGAACTTTTAAACATATATTGGAGTTAACATACAGTTTATTCCTGGAGGACATAATTCTGGTACATATATAATGTTTATATAGGTATATTTTGGAGCAATACAATTGGGAGGAAACCACAACAGCATAAGGACTGGGTCAAAGAAAGGACTAATATAGTTAAATTCTGCCCAAAACAATAAACTTTGCAGAGAAAAATTTTAAAAAGACTGAGAGAAAGATGCAGGACATGTATGGCAGAATGCATGATCTGGGGTGGGGTGGGAGAAAGGAAAGGGGAACTTGTCTAAATTGAACTGAAAAATGGATGTCTGAGATACACAAAACATCAACAAAAGTATTATATTAGAAATGAAATCTATTTTGACAATAACTACCATATAACTTTAATTCCTACCAAGATACATAATAGTACCTAGAATTTCTCCTTATTCCTTCATCCCAAAGTTTGTTCCAAACACTACCCAAGGCTGTGACCACAGTTCTGATATTTAGGAGGTTGGGAATTGAACCCAGGGCCTCATATATGCTTTAAATTGAGCATCATCCTTAACTCCCCAGCTCTGATTTTTACCCACTATATACTAGCTCAAACATCCAACATGAATAAGACATCAGTGTAGAACTTCTACTCAGCATTCCTTTCAGATTGTTCCATGTTGTTTCAAGTATTGGTAATGTTATTATCTGAATCTGAGCCTCTGAGGCTCATCTTCCAATGCTCCAAAAAGTCATTTAGTTACTATCAAACACACAACTGCTTCATTTGGTCCAGGAGCCACAGTGCTCAGAGTTTATACTTCCAAGTCTGTGCAATGTTGGGTTCTCGGTCTTCCCTGTTTTTCAGCTCATGTTTTAAATGCTTGTTCCCAGGTGGTGGTATTGTTTTGGGAGGCTGTGGAACCTTCTGGAGGTATTGCCTAGGTGGTGAAAGCAAGCCACTTGTAGCAGGCTTTTTGCAGATTATATCTCGTGCTGGCCAGTGTTGTCAATTTGACAGAATCTAGAATCACCTGTAAAATGTCTAATTTGAAACAATAAAGTAACTTCTGTATCCTCTCACAGAAGAAATAAAATTGAAAGGAAACTTCAAGCTAGGACTATTGAGTTGTCTCCATGGATAAGTGCTCTCCATGAAGCCTTATAACCTGAGTTTAACCTGAATTTGATCCCTGGAATAGAATGCACATACTGGAAGGAGAGAACCAATTCCTGCTAATTGTCCTCTGATTTCCATGAAGGTACTGTGGTCTGTGCACACCTTTCCTACAAACACATACCACACACACACACACACACACACACACTCACACACAAACACACACATGCACAAATTAATATAAAAATTAAACTTAAAGCTTCAAAACATTTTTACAGTGCAATCATCTTGAATGAATTTTTAATTCATCAATATTTGGGGTTGTTTTCTAACTGAACAAAGAGCTGCTCACTCTAAAATCCTAAGTAAATCTGTGGTGCTCTATGACCACAGAAACACGCTCCCCTTGTTATGACCCCTGCTCCCTTGAGTCGCTCAGTCTCCCTAGGCTCTCCATTTCTCTGTTTCGTTAATAGATATTATTAAGAAAGGCTCTGAACAACTCACTCCCACTAAGGTTAAGCACAGGGGAGACTTAATATCTACTTGCATTTCAATCATGGTGGGGAACTGTAGGAGTTACCTGAAGCTGGCCAGACATAGCATTTTAAAGAAATATTCCAAGTTGAGGGGTGGGGTGAGGGAGGAATAAGCAATGGGAATAAAGTGGAAGTGTTGTAATTTACACTTCAATCTTATAATATATTATAAGGAAAAATATTTCCTTTAAATCAAGTGGTGCATATTTTCACTATAATACTGCTGTATAATAGCTGTTATAATATACTTCTTTTTCACTAAAGTATTTCGAACTTACAAAAATGAAAATGTCAAACTTGCTCTTTGAGACTGGTACTCAAAGTCTTGGCCACAGACCAGTACTTGGTCTCTTTCCTATCAGCTTATGGCCATTATAAACCTTAAGAATAAAATCTGGAAAGGATTTTAGACCAACTTGATAAAATGATTTTATATCCATTGTATGACATAATAGTTGTATTTTTATGTCTTCCTTAAAGACAGTCTTTTTCTAAGAATTCATTTTTATTCTTTTTTTTTAAGTGTAGGCCTACAGTAGTTTGAAAAGCATAAAACAAAACTGTGTCTTCACTATAGTTACATGGAGAAGTACTCTACTAAACCAAAGTAGTGTTACTCAATTTCTAAGTGTGTACAAATCATCTAGGGATCTTTCAGAAAACAAAGATTCTAGGCTGGGATCTGATCAGTAGTAGAACACTTAGCTGGCATGTTAAGATCTTTTGGTTCAATCCTCAGGCACCACAAGGATAAAAATTAAATAAATAAATGAGATTCTGTTCCAGTAGTTTGGGTCAGAGGCTCAGACATCTGCATTTCTAGCAAGCTCTCAAATGTGCCGAAGCTTCTGCGTTGTGGACTCCATTTTTGATGTCCTTGCATTATTGAGTAAAACTAGAATATGCAGCAAGATTTCTGCCCCCCCCACACAGTTCCCCTGCTTGTTCAAATATGAGAAATACTCTCCTAGTGACTATTGTAGGTGGAACAACAGTACCTATTAATAAATTTACAACTGATATTTAATCAACTAGAGCCTAGATTTTGACAACACATCCAATTTTGTGTCACAGAATAATGACGTTGCATCCTGTAATGTATGGGATACATAGTTAATCAATTGGATGGAGTCAAAGTCCCTGATTTTCTTTCCCTCTGGCAGGGTGTTCTAAGATATATTTTTTATATTTTATTTATTATGTTTTATTTTAGGTGTATGAGTGCATTGTCTGCATGTATGTAAATGCACCCATGTTGTTCCCTCGGAGGTCAGAAGATGGAACTGGAGTTAACTGCCATTTCGGTGCTATGAATCAAATCCGGGTCCTCTGCAAGAGCAGCTGGTGGTGCCCTTAAGCACCGAACCATCTCTCCAAGGTATAATGTTTTTAAACATTCCATCTGAATTTTTCATCAGGCTGGGCAGATACAGCCACCAAATGGCACACACATCTCTTGTGGGCTTGCTGGACGTGACGCTGAGAGTGTAAGCACCCTGTACTTACTCCCAGGCTTCCCTGCCTCGCTCCCTCTTTCTCCCACACAAGTTGCCAAGTGGTTGCACATTTTCGACTAATATCAGCATGTGACCTTGTGAAAGTATGATTTATAGAGAACCCAGGTAAGTAAGGCGAGTATTCTGTGTGTAAAATTACAATGTAAATAATTCTGCCCTCAGTGAGACATATCAACCTATTTTAATTCTAATGTCAGTGACACCAAGCGTCAGAGGTTTTAAAGTATTTTATGGGAGAAACTTCTATCAATTAAGTAAACTTTTTAACAAACTATAAAAATATTTCCATTCTTTGTGATTAAAGATATATCTAGAAATATTTGATAAATATTATACTCTGATAATAAAATACTCAGTAATTAAAGAGAAAATAAATTTCCATGGGTTTTTAGAGAGTAGTTGAGGTCCTACGGTTTAGATCTGTAGGAACTTCGATTCTCTGTGTGGTAATTCTCTGTATAAGGCAGTATGGAACATTTAAGAAATAGGGCACAAGCCGGGCGGGTGGCGCACGCCTTTAATCCTAGCACTCGGGAGGCAGAAGCAGGTGGATCTTTGTGAGTTCAAGGCCAGCCTGGTCTACAGAGTGAGTTCCAGGACAGCTGGGGCTACAGAGAGACTCTGTCTCGAAAAAGACTAAAAAAAAAAAAAGTAGGGCACAATGGCTGGAGAGATGGCTCAATTGTAATAAGCTCAGAGCGTTCCCCCAGAAGACCTGGGTTATATTCCCAGAACACATATGGTGACTCACAACATTCTGTATCCTCAATTCCAGGGGATCTGATACCTTGTCCTTTTGCATACATGGGGTGCATGTAAATTTACACAGGCACACACATGAACACACACACATGCATATGTGTGTGTGTATATATAAGTAAATATTAAGAAAAAGAAGTAGGTTATAGTGAGAGGTCATTATGTCATGAGGAGCATTGCCCTTTAAAGAGTATGGTACATCTCCTGGGACTCTTGGTGCTGACACGAAGGATGTTATAAAAAGAGATAGCCCAGCAGGCACTTACTACCATAACTGCAAACCTGCATTTGATCAGGGAACCTGCATAATGGAAGGAGAGAACATGCCCCACAGAGAAGTAAATAAATAAATGTAATTTTTTAAAAAGAGAAAGCCTAGGGGGAGATGAGATAGCTTAGAGGGAAAGCACTTGGCTTCCAAACATGAGGACTGGAGTTTGGATCCCCAGAACCCACATAAATGCCCATGCCCACTTATGATTCGAGTGCTGAGGAGGCAGAGAGGGGTGATCCCTGGAGTGATTTGACTAGCTAAGCTAACCAAAATGGTGAGCTCCAGGATCAGCTGAGTGATCCTGCTTCAATAAATAAGGCACATGCTCGAGGAAGACCCCCAGTGTAGCCCTCCAGTTTTCACTTGCACATATACACACACATGCAGATCTACCCGGGCACACACATGCTCCCGTATGTATGCACACCACACACACAAAAGCATGGCAAAAAGTCAAAGAAATGAAATAGAGCAAACCTGTGCTGGAATGCAGCTCAGAGGTAGGGTACTTGTCTATCATGCTCAAGGACCTGGGTTCAACCCCTAGCATTCAGTCAGGGGATATTCTTCCTGCTATGGCTTCCTGTCTCACCATACAAGACATGGTTTAGTCATGACACAGTATAGACAGAGAAGCCCTTGCTAGAACAAGCACCATGCCTACAAGCATCTCAAACAATGGGGTAAATAAGCCATGTGTGTGTGTGTGTGTGTGTGTGTGTGTGTGTGTGTCTTTTTTGAGATAGGGGTTTCCCTTTAGTCCCAGCTGGTCTGGAGCTTGTTCTGTAAACCAGGCTGGCCTTGAACTCACAGAGATCCACCTGCCTCTGTCTCCCTAGTGCTGGGATTAAAGGCATGCCCTACTATGCCTGGCTGCCTCTTTTATTTATAAATTACTCAGCTTCAGGTATTTCATTATAGTAATAGAAAACAGACTAAAGGATGAGGGATTGCTACGCATAGGAACTCTTGGATTTTAGGCAAATAGTTCTTAAGATAGGGAAGATTAATAGAATCCTAAAAAGTTAAAAATCACAGTATTCTACTTCATTTTGACAGATGAGCCCAGAATAAGGAAGAAATTGTTGGAACTAAAAAGATGAACTGGTGGGTGAGAATTGCAGTTCTCAGTATATGTACAGTTTACAGATATAAATATATCCTGTTGCTATTTTGTAATATCCAGAATCGCACAATATTAGAGTGAGAAGAAACCGTTGCTATCACATAATATAGAGTCTAAATTTACATATAAGATAACTAAAGATTTAAGAGGGTGAGTGACATACATGAAATTTCCTAGTACTTAAAGAAGGAAAGTATGGGGATTAGAGTCAAGTGTTCTGACTCTTTGTAATTCTATGTGGCTCTGTGGGATAGGGAAACTTGTAGGTAAACAGCCATTTTCTGAAAACTTCTATAATCCAGGCACCAAACTGGCTTTTTATTTACTTATAATAACCCTGCAAATCAGACATTAGTGTTAATTCTGTTTTACAGATGGGATCGTTAAAGCTGAGCAAAATCAAGCAAGTTATGCGTGGTTACGGTCCATATATGAGGCCAGATTCAATTCACCTCCATGCTGCTCATTCATGCCTTTTATTCCACACTCAAAGGCATCTAGGTGTCCCAGAGAGCCCTGGTATCAGACTGGGTTCAAATCCAGCCTTTATAGCATCCTGGCTATAGCTCTGGGAAAATTACTTCACTTGTGCCTGCTGTTTCCTTTCCTGTACACTGGCTTGTAGTTAAGGACTGAATCAGTATTTGCTATTATTATCAATATTTGAGGAGCCAATTCACACTAAAACAGACCCCCCCACACACACACACCCTGGTTGTGCTAGATACAGAAACATCAATTTCTTCACTCTACTGTCCCTAACATCCTGGTCTTTGGTTCTCTGGCTGAAAAGTTTCTTCGGAACTTCAAAGAAGTCCTCTGTGTTTCCTGCTGAGAAAAACAAGCTCCACACCAGAGCTTGCCTGCACATGTGAACCACTGCTTCTCCCAGGTGATCAACAAAATTTATAAATTAAAAATATAAACACCTATTTTCCAGGCTTGGTGGTGTACACCTTTAATCCCAGCACTGGGGAGGCAAAGGCAGGTGGATCTCTGGGAGTTCAAGGCCAGCCTGGTCTACAGAGCAAGCTCCAGGTGATCTGGGACTAAAGGGAAACCCTGTCTCTAAAATACCCAAAAGAAACCACTATATACATATATATATATATATATATATATGCATTTGAAGATTATGAATCTCCAAACTGAAAATAAAACCTATATTAATTATAAGAAACTGTGACTATGAAACTTCCTGTTTAGAAATGAGCTATTAAGAGCACTGGTTCTCAAACATGGTACCCCACCATCAGCCCAGGATGCTGTCAGGCTTAGCATAACGATTAGCATTAGGGATATTGTTAAGGTGACCCTGAACCAATTACATCAAAATCTGTGGGTTTTGAGTTGAGGCATCTTTTTAAAAATACCTGCAGGTGACTCTAATGTGCAGTCAAGGTTGAGAATTCTTGGTTTAATGCTACTGAGTAGAAAAATAATATGTCCTATGTTCGGTCTAGAAATATGTTTTCGGGCTGGAGAGATGGCCTAGCGGTTAAGAGCGCCAACCGCTCTTACAGAGGACCCGGGTTCGATCCCCAGCACCCACATGGTGGCCGAGAGTCCTCTGAAACTCCAATTCCAGGAGAACTCCAGTTCCAGGGGAATCTGAGACCCTCTTTTGAACTCCGCGGCATTGCACGACACGGGTGCACAAACCTGTATGCAGACAGTACATTGATACACATACAGAAATAAATAAAATAAAAATTAAAAAAAAAAGAAATACGTGTTTTCAGAAAGTGTGATGCTGAGCTACACTGAGAAGTGCTGGTTTATAGCAGGGGCACCCTAATAAAGTCACTGAAGTCCATATTTCAGCTACGAGGTCTAAAAGAACATTGCTGAGGGAGCCTTCAATAGAAAAACCTGTGATGTTTCAGATTCTAGGTCACGAACTTGAAAGCAGCTTCTTGCAAAGATCTGATTATTGACTAGCCTATAGACAACATACAATGATTGGATTAAAGAAGAACTGGAATCGGTATTTTCTTCTCCTGTTTTTCTTAAATTATGATCTGTGACATTGACCTGACATAGTTTCTCTTTAACCTGGCAGGAATTATTTTCATATGAAACCTGTGTAGAGCTCAGCCCTTGTAATTCTAAAGAGATAGCACAATAGTCACAGCTATGTGGCATGAAGAAAAACCAGAGCTGATTTATGGAACTTCACAGGCTCAGAAACAGAAACAAAGCACTAAATAATCATGAAATCCCAAACGGTGCTTGCACATAAGTTATATCTCAGTCAACTATAACTGAATTACAGGGACAAATAATAATGGGAACACATCCAAACACAGGCAGCATTTCAAGTGTTAAATTTCACTAGGTTTTGGTGTTATTTTGTTCTGAATCATAAATAAGTGATGATTAGATGTCAATTGTTGGACATAATCTGAAACTCCTAAAGAAAAGTAAACAAAGAGTTAATTAACAACAAGAGAGTAAACAAGAGAGGATATGGTGAAAATCTTCTCTACAATGTTTGTTAAAAAGTGGTAGAGGGCTGGAGAGATGGCCTAGCGGTTAAGAGTGCCGACCGCTCTTACAGAGGACCCGGGTTCGATCCCCAGCACCCACATGGCGACTGAGAACCGTCTGAAACTCCAATTCCAGGAGAACTCCAGTTCCATGGGAATCCGACACTCTCTTCTGACATCTGCGGCATTGCACGACACGGGTGCACAAACTTGCATGCAGACAGTACGTTGATAAACATACAGAAATAAATGAATGCCGGGCGTGGTGGCCCACGCCTTTAATCCTAGCACTTGGGAGGCAGAGGCACGCGGATCTCTGTGAGTTCGAGGCCAGCCTGGTCTACAGAGTGAGTTCCAGGACAGCCAGAACTACAGGGAGACCCTGTCTCAAAAAGACCAAAAAAAAAAAAAAAGTGGTAGAAGTGGGCTCAGTGGTTAAGAGTGTGCCCAGCTCTTCCAGAGACCTGAGTTCAGTTTCCAGCACCCACACAAGGTGTTTCACAACTGCCTGTAACTCTAGCTCCAGGGGATTCATCACCCACTTCTGGCCTCCTCAAGCACTGCAGTCACACACATCCCCCCACACATACACAGAATTTAAAATCTAAATTAAAAAAAAAAAATTGGTAGAGGCCAGGCGTGGTGGCGCAAGCCTTTAATCCTAGCACTTGGGAGGCAGAGGCAGGCAGATCTTTGTGAGTTCAAGGCCAGCCTGGTCTACAGAGTGAGTTCCAGGACATCTGGGGCTTCAGGGAGACCCTGTCTCGAAAAGACAAAAAAAAAAAAAAAATTTGTATAATCTCTTTTTTTATTTTCATACAATTAATTTAATGGTATTTAGATCCCTTCCCCTATCCACACTCTCCTTTACTCTTCCCACCCAATTTAACATACTCTGTTATGTATATACAATATGAGCTATAGAGTCTAATTTGCATCCCCAAATGCCCTTCAGTTTCGGTCTATCCACTTGGAGCCTGGTTAACCTAAGAAAAGTCTTATTTCCTTTTGTCTAGTGGATTTTGCATTTTTTCCAATTTTTATTGAAGTTTTGTGTATTTTAGACATTTCTTAATCAAATTTAGATACATTCCCTCTTTCTTGACCCCCACCCCACCAGAGCTCATGCATTCTGCCATACATGTCTTTCATCTTTTTCTCAGTCTTTTTTAAATTTTTTGATGCAGTAGTTTACTGTTTGGGGCAGAAGTTTGCTGTTTCAGTCAGTTCTTTGACCCTGTCTTTTTTGTAGTTGTTCCTTCCAATTTATATCCCTCCAAAATATGCATATATACAAGCCACACATATACCAAGATTATAATATCTGAAAATAAACTATAGGTTGATTCTAAAACATGTTTAGAGATTCACATCTTGACAGTAGAGTTATATGTTGGTAAAGAAAAATTATTACTTTACATTCCTATATTACATAGCAAGTTGATGAGTAACATCAAGTATTACATTTACTGCAGATGAAAGAAAAATGATTATTCAGTTTCCCTTACAGATAGAGATTTGGTGTTAGCATCCACAAATGAGGGAAGCCATATGTTTGTTTCTCTGAGACTGTGTTACTTCACTTAGCATAATGGCTTCTACTTTCATCCATTTACTTGCAAAGTTCATGATGTCATCTTTCTTTACCTCTGCATAGAATTCCATTGTGTAGATGTACCACATTTTCTTTATCCACTCATCAGTTGAGGGACACTTGGGTTGCTTCCAGCTCTTTGCTATTGTAAAGAGAGCTTCAATAAACATAGATGTGCATGTATCTCTGCAATAGGATGAGTCTTGTGGATATATACCCAGGAGTGGTATGACTGGATCAGGTGGTAGGTTCATTTTGAGTCTTATAAGCGTTCTCTACACTGCTTTCCATAGGGGTTGTGTGAGTTTGCATTCCCAGTAGCAGTAGATAAATGTTGCCCTTTCTCCACAACCTCTCCAACATTTTGTGTCCTTTGTTTTCTTGATAGCCAGCCTTACAGGAGTAATCTTAAAGTGGTTTTAATTTGCATTTCCTTAATTACTAGCAATGTTGAACACTTTTTAGATGTTTCTCAGCCATCTTTACTTCTTCGTTTGTGAAGTCTGTTTAGTTCATTACTCCATCTTTTGAGTGGGTCATGTGTTTTCCTGCTCCTTTGTTTTTGAGTAGTTTATATACTCTGGATATTAATGCTCTGCCAGATGTATCATTAGTGAAGGTTTCCTCCCACTCTGTGGGTTTTCCTTTCACTTCTTTCTTTTGCTGTACAGAAGCTTTTGAGTTTAGTAAGTTCTCACTTGTCAACTGTTGACCTTATTTTCTGTGCATCTGCTGTCTGATTTAGAAAGTCTTTTCCTGCGCCTATGTCTGCCAACATTTTCTTCTATCATTTTCAGAGTTTTGATTTTCACATTGAGGTCTTTTATCCATTTGGATTTGATTTTCATACAGGGTGAGAGGTAGGGGTTTAATTTTATTCTTCTACAAGTGGTGATCCAGTTTCCAAGTAAGGTAGGAAGTAAAATTCTCTCATTCAGTGAAGCATCATAAGCCTTTATGTACCCAGTTAAAGTAAGAACCCTGGGTCACATTTACTAACTCACAACTTCAAGAAATAACCAATGGGCATGATAGCATCATGCATTTAATTCCTGCACTCAGGGAGGCAAAGGCAGGCCTATGTTTGTGAGATCAAGGCTAGCCTGGTCTACATAAATATTTCCAGGCCAACTGTGGCTACAGGAAGACCTGTCTCAAAAAAAAAAAGAAATCTGATGCTGGGCGTGGTGGTGCACGCCTTTAATCCTAGCACTTGGGAGGCAGAGGCAGGAGGATCTTGTGAGTTCAAGGCCAGCCTGGTCTACAGAGTGAGTTCCAGGACAGCTGGGGCTACAGGGAGACCCTGTCTTGAAAAGACAAAAAAAAAGACTGAGAGAAAGATGAAGGACATGTATGGCAGAATTCATGATCTGGGGTGGGGTGGGGGAAAGTGAAAGGGGAATGTGCCTAAACTGAACTGAAAAATGATGTCTGAATATACAAAACATTAATAAAAGTATTATTTTAAAAAAGAAATCTGATAAACTAATAAAATAATCAAGGAAATTTTAAATTTCATTGAGTTTTCTTGTCAAGTTGGGTCCCATTCCCATAACATAATTATTCAAATTTTACTTGGGTAATAATAGATATAGATTACAAACAAACACTACCCATACAATCTACTTTTATTATTTTTTAAAAAATATTTTATTTAATGTATTTTTATTTTTCATTGTTATTAAACTTTTTCCATAAGTCATACATCATTTCTCAATCGAATCTAGAGTCATTTCCCTTTCCATGCCTCCCACCCCACCCAAGTCCCTGCACTCTGCCATGCATGTCCTGCATCTTTTTCTGAGTCTTTCCAGAGTTTTTTTTTTCAGTTCTTTCATTGTTGTTCTCTCCAACTTGTATTGCTACAGTATATATATATA